>PVIU01008501.1:0-82865 GCA_004026605.1 Ondatra zibethicus
GAAAGTTGTAAGACATGATTTTCTAAGTTCTTCTGTGATCTTTGTGGCTATACCTCTTACATTTGATCCCCTTTTGAAATCGTTGATTAAACCAGAGGCGCCATTTTTTTCTTTATCCTGTGCTATACATTTATGTCTTTTCTTTGGTCAAGGATAAGAAGCAGAGCCATGGGAGCCTGCTGATCACCGTGGGCTACTTTTTCAATTCCAGGAAGTAGTTCAAGACTTAATACATTAAGAGAGCCATGTTGAGGGGCTACCAGCTGGAGTTCTCACCAATCCCCACATGAATTTTCTGCCTCTGCATGGAGAACAATACACCACTTTATATGAGTCAGTGCGATTTCTAATCAGCGTAATAAGGGTCAGGCAAGCCTTTCCAGCTGCCGTGGGCAGTAGAGGCTTCCCAGCTGACATGGGCAGTAGAGGCTGCAGGAAAGGGGAGAGCCGCAGAATTCTGTGACCATAAAGCCGACTTAGGACAACACAATGGTGGCTCTCCTGAGACTTAGAAGGCTCACTGCTGCTTCAGATGTCGGTATTGAGGTGACATGCTATAGAGACTGCCTAGATTATTATGAGCAGAGAAACCACACATCAAAGCATGGAAATTCATCCTACAGAAGCATTGCGTGCTCATTCTGGCATAAACAGCCTCCCTGCTGCCAAGAGCTCCAGATGCTTATCCAGACAAAGACCGTGGACCCCACATAGACTGGTGGCACCTGTCAGAGGTTCCTCGCCCCAGTGACACTTGACACCTGGGAGCTCATCCCTGGCATTGATAGAGCTTCTTGACGTATGTGGCCTAGCCTACCTCTGGTGCAGTGCAAAAGCCAAGTATCACCATGTATTAGTTTGTCTGGATCTGGGAACCGCTACCCATGTGGGGATTATAACACAGCTAGAGCCTAATTGAGATCAATGAGTGTCACCTCTTTGTCACATACTCATAGTGACTCTGGGGTGTTCTTTTAAATTTTTTGATATGAACTTTAATTGATCAGGCTGGACAAAAACCTATTGTTTAGATTTGACTTTAAAATGTGGTCCTGGGAGTCACTGCCATACACAGGGATTCTCTGTGGGAGTTATGTTACCAGGCTAATGGCTTGAATATATTTGTTTGCAGAAAGCTAAATAATATTCTCGAGGTAAACACTTCTTTGAAGTGATGATTTGTGGTTTGTTTGTGAACTGAGCAAGGTAATTAGGATTTTTTTTTGTAGTAGGAAGGCATATGAGCTAGGAAAGCTACTAACAGGCTACTCTTGAAGTCAGAGATGAGTTTCAGTTACCATGAAGGTCAACCACCTCTTGCCTGAAATTCAGCTGTGACAATTAATTGTTATGGCTGTTCCTTCAGTCTTTGGGTAGATAACAAGAAACCATAGGTTTAGGGATTTACACCAAAAGCTCATACTGAGATAGAGTATTCCAGAGGATCCAGGGGTTGTGTTCCATTGCATGATTTCCATTTACTTCTTTTGAGATCTGTCATGAAGGTAGGAATGCTAGGAATCCAAGGGTTGTGGAGCCATGATTTCAGATAAAGAAAATATTGAGTATTGGACAGTTGTTCCATAATTCTGTCTTCATAATAGTAAGGATAATTCTGTTTACGTAAATTTTTCTGATTATCACCTTTCCTTAAATGAATCCATTTTCTGAGTTAGCGAGATGCCCTTGCCTTTTTCATTCTTCTAGAGTTGAGATAATTTACCTAATCAAAAAGGAGAACCATTGAGGAAGTGAAAAGACATAACTATCCTTTTAATCTGGAGCACTATGACCATCCAAAGGCTGACCCATAGGGCTGGGTCTGTCCCCTACTTGTAGGTTTCAACTTTTTATGTGAAGAAGTCATACTGGGATATCATGACCGCTCCTCTCCATCTGTGTTCTCTACCACCAGGAGTCTAGTGGCTTGTTCTCTACAGAGATTTAAATGTATGGGTTCTTCTGCTTCCTCCTAGAGCAGCAGAGTTGTGCCTTTCACCCTCTCCAAGTGGACTGGCATGTGAATAGACTTGGAATGCAAATGGGGATGGCATGGCTGCAAGGAGAGTTTTTCATGCAAGAGTATATGATACCCTGTACCCTCACTCACCTCTTTGGCAATTGTGGTGATATATCTTGACATGAAGTGTTTGTGAGTGTGGCCAGTATTTCCTTGCCAAGACACATTCTGTGAACAAACCTGAACTATGTTAGACCTGAGCTCTTGTGTAGGCAGAGACTGCTCCTTCATTTCCCGGCCACCCAGACCCAGATAATCACACAGAAACTATATTAATTACAACACTCCTTGGGCTATAAGCTCAGGCTTTTATTGGCTAGCTCTTTTTTTTAATTTATTTATTATGTATACAATGTTCTGTCTGCATGTATGCCTGTCCGCCAGAAAAGGGCACCAGATCTCATAGATGGTTGTGAGCCACCATGTAGTTGCTGGGAATTGAACTCAGGACCTCTGGAAGAGCAGCCAGTGCTCTTAACCTCTGAGCCATCTCTCCAGCCCCTATTGGCTAGCTCTTACATCTTAAGTCGTCCCATTTATATTAATCTGTGTATCGCCACAAGGCTGTGACTTATCAGAAGGTTCCGGTTGTCTTTCTTCTTTAGCAGCGACATGGTATCTCTTTGACTTCACCTACTCTTTTTCTCTCTCTTTCCCTCTCCCTCTCCCCCTCTCTCTCCCTATCTATCTATCTATCTATCTATCTATCTATCTATCTATCTCTATCTCTGTTCAGATTTTCCATCTGGCTTTACTCTGCTAAGCCATTGGCTGAAACAGCTTTATTCATTATCCAATAAAAGCAACACATATACAGAAGGACATCCCACATAATCTCTCCTTTTCTGTCAAATTAAAAAGGAAGGTTTTAACTTTAACATGTTAAAATTACATATAACAATAACAAAACAGGTATCAAGCAAAAATTACAGTTACAATATTTAGTCCATTTACATTTGGCAAATTAAGGAAAATACTCTATCCTCTATCCTATCTTTATGAGTCTGAAATTTTATATTGAATTTATCTTTTATCATAACTAAGGAAAACTATAACTATCTGTCTTCAACTTTTCAAAGATCCCAGAAGTATATAATATTACCTATGTAAACAGAAAGTGCATTGTAAGCAACTTCCAAAACTCTAGAATTGACAGAGACATCGTGCTGCCTGGAGAGTCACCCAAAGTTCTTCTGTAATGTTTGGGGCAAAGTCTATAGACCATAGTATCTGGCAGACTTTTCCATGAAGCAGGAAATTTGAAAGACTGTTTTACCTATATTGGCAATTTGTCAGTCACTTTTTTCTGTGTCCTGGAGAATGTCTAGCAGATCCTTTCATGAAACAGGAACCCTGAAGGGCCATCTCACCTTTAGGCAAGTTCAGCAGTCATTTTTCTGTGGGTCCTGCATATTTAGTTTATACAGCATACCATTAAACAGTCCAGACAAGAGTAATTTCTTGCCCAAATGTCTAACAAACTCCTTAAGGAGCCTCTTCAATGTCTATCATCCTCTTGAAGTAGATTGGTGCTGCCAGAAGCAGACATGTCTCACTGTCAAGAAAAGTCTAAATCCTTAAACATTTTAAATGCCATATTCTATAGGTCTTTGAAGCTTTGAGGATTATCTAATTGAAGTATATCTCTGTATATCTAGAAAACCTAACTATCATGACTACAAGTTTGACTGTTATAAATGACTATCTAATAATCCATAATTTTAAATTATACATTACATTTTAAATGAGCTGTATAAATATAATACCATAAACAAGAGTAGAAATACACCTATAAAAAAATTTTGTACCAATAAACCAAGGTCCATAACAATGTAAAGTATTTATTTCTATATCATATCCCCCTTTAAATGAAAACTAACATTTATAAACAATGATTTAGGGAATTTGGAAATAGTTTTCTCCAAACTGCTTTATGCTGTTTGTTGGACAAAGTATTTTTAGGGTTCATGGAGACCTTTCAGGGGACCTTGTTCCATCAAACCACAATAGCCTGGAAGGAATCCACAGGTTTCTCTCCTCTGTGGAAGCAAAAGCAGAACCTCTTTTCCAAAGTAACATATCCTAAGACTCAAATTTTGAATTCAAGAGACCTTTAAAATACATATGTTGGTTTAGCTTAGCAGCCCCCAGAATCAAATGTCTCTGCAGTCAAGAAAATTCAAAGAAAACAAAATAATATACATAATCTGGTGCCAGAGAATTGTCTGTATTCTGTCAATCATGTTTTAAATAAATGCTGATTGGCCAGGCAGGATGTATAGGCAGGAAAACCGGACAGGAAGTAGAGGTGGGGCAATAAGAACAGGAGAATTCTGGGAAGAAGGAAGCCCATTCCTCCCAGTCCTGCCCAGACCACCAGAGAAGCAGGATGTGACCTGCCCCACTGAAAGAGATACTGAGCCATGTGGCTAACATAGATAAGAATAGTGGGTTAATATAAGATATAAGAGCTAATACGAAGCCTGAGCTAATGGGCCAATCAGTTTATAATTTTCTGGAGACCTCTGTGTAATTTTCCTTGGGATTTACCGGCTGTGGGAACTGGGTAGGACAGAAACCCCCACCAGCAGCCCCTCATGTTGCAATAATCTAGACTGTGTATTTTCCATCTTAATTTGGCTTTTTGTCTTTAATATTTATTTTATTACCTATATTTCTCTGATATATGATTTTCTGTACTCTTTTCTCTCCTAAGCCCATGTATATTTATTCATTTATTCAACACTGTGACTTACTTAGGGGTCTATTTTCATTTGAATCTGTCTTTATTGCATATCTGTAATCATTTTCTGACCAGGAGCATCTTTTTTTTTTATTGCTAAGTGGGCTAGGACCAACTCTGCCCAGTCCAATATGATGGAGGTATGTTCACCACCTCTGTGAATCATGTTCACTGCCCCAGCTCCAGAAACACAGCAGGTCTATGTTGTTGCTTTTAAGCAATTTGTAACACGCTGCTCACAGACTCCATTTAAGTGCTCCATAACAGGGTCAGCACAAGCCAGGAAGACAGCTCTTAAAGGAGCTGTGGAGTTTTTCACTGCTGATGCTGAGTCAGAAAGCCTTCTCTTAAAGGAATCAAGCCTCTGCTTACCTCTAGCTAACAGAGCCTACCCGAGAAAATGCTGCTACCAAGAAGCCATACTTAATTTTGTTCCTTTTTGTTTAGAATTCTTTCCTAAGCTCTCTCACGTTTTATGTGGTTGGAGTTGGCCCATGTTGGCACCATTTGTAAATGGAGACTGCTTATTTATTTCCTGGCTGCCCAGACCCAAATAATCAGACAGAAACTATATTAATTACAACACTGCTTGGTCTATTAGCTCAGGCTTCTTATTGGCTAGCTCTTATAACTTAAATCATCCCATTTCTATTAATCTGTGTATCACCACAATGCTGTGGCTTATCAGAAAGGTTCCTGGGTCATCTTGCTTCTTCAGCAGCTACATGGTGTCTCTCAGACTCCACCTACTCTCTCTCTCTCTCTCCCTCTCCCTCTCTATCTATCCATCATCTCTGCTCAGATTTTCCATTTAGCTTTACTTTGCTAAGTCCTTAACTGAAACAGCTTTATTCATTATCCAATAAAAGCAACACATATACAGGACATCCCACATCACAAAATAGTGACTTCTTTTGGCAACTTCTAGAAAATGTTGGTCCTGAAATTGTGGTTGTGAATAACCAGTTATATTTCTAGAATTATTTTCAGGATATGGACTTTAGGCAGCACACACCAAAACATTCCAAAGAAACTAATGTTGATACAGTTTGGTGGTGGTAAATAGTTTGGGCATTGATAGTGATATAATCTTTAAGAGGAACTTCAGGAGAATTTAATACACCCCTAGTGATTTCATCTTGTTTGGTTTATTGCTTCATGTTTAAAACTTATTATTAGTTTATACTTGCAACAATTAACTAGGTAAATGGCTTTCAGCTAAAATTATAGGTAAAAAAATTGCATGAAAAATAAAATGATGATGTTCATCTGCCACACCTGTTTGTTCCTGAATGCATTACTAATGAGAGTGTTTATCCTGTGCAAGGAACTTACACTTGAAGATGCAGAAATATACAAGAGCTAGGTAAGCTAAGATAGAGAAAGGAAACATTATTGCCAATTAAATATCAATCAGGTATTTTTTGAACCTCACACACTATATTGGGATGCGTGTTCATTTTGTAATGAGGGGATGCATGTTTGACTTCTGGGAAATAACATGATGAACTAATATGAGTTGGAAATTGCCTTTGCAATTTTTATGCCAGTCATTGGGAAAGGAAGTTCTTGTACTTTTGCTTCACCTGTTCCACAATAGGGCAATTGCTGTTTAAATTTGAAACATTTTTAGACCAAAACCCCAATGAATGACACATTGTTGAGAGGTGGGGCTTTTAAGAGGTAATTGGTGTGGGAGGACTCCTCCTCTACAAGTTAATTATTGTTTTGCAGGAGTGGATTAGATATTCTGAGGAGTTCTTTCCTAGCAAAGGAGCACCCATTTCTACCTTCTCACTCCTGGCTTTCACCACCCAACACCCATGTCTTAGTCACTCTTTTTGTTAAGAGCCAACATAACCAAGGCAACCTTTCTAAAAAAAGAAGCTATTCACTGGGCAATGGTGGTACACACCATTAGTCCCAGCACTCGGGAGGCAGAGGCAGGTGAATCTCTGAGTTCAAAACCAGCCTAGACTGCATAGTGAGTTCCAGGACAGCTGGGTTTCACAGGGAAAACCCTGTCTTGAAAGAAGAAAAAAGGAAAGAAAGGAAAGAAAGCATTTAACTTGGGGCTTCCTTATAGTTTCAGAAGCTTAGTCCATTACTATGGCAAAGTTATATATGCATCATGATCTTCAAACAGAGAGAGAAAGAGAGAGAGAGAGAGAATAGAGGATATTGTACCTGGCATGTTCTTTTGAAGCCTCAAAGCTCACATCCCAGAGTCATACTTCCTCAACAATGCCACACCCACTCCAACAAGGCCACACCTCTTAATCCTTCTCAAATAGTGCCACTCCCTGGTGACTAAGCCTACAAATATGAGGCAACAGAGGCCATTCTCATCCAAACCACCACAACCTCCTACCACACTGTGATAGAGCAAGAAGGCCTTTAAGAGACATGGGTTCCCCAGCTTGAACTGTCTACAAGAAATCAATCCTCTCCCCCATAAATTCTCAGTTGCTGGATGGTAGCAGACAGAATTAAAGAGGAGAGAACAGAGGGAAGCCAGCAACAACACTGTGATAACAAGTGTGACAGCAAAAGGCACCTCCTGTTTCGTTTGCCTTCTCCTGCTATGGTGCTCACCCACTGCTGCTTCCCAGAATCAAAGCCATGCTTTTGTGTGTATCATGTTGCCCTATGTGAACTTGTCTCATAGAAGTGATGGCTACAACTGAAAAGAACCCCATGAATATTCTCAGGAAAACTTTCTTGAGGCTCCTGCACAGCATAAAACATAGAAAAATGACATCACATTGGCTCTGAGGATGACAGCAGAGTGCATGAAAATGAGGCCAAGAGGGCACATCAGCCCAATGAATAAAGAGGGCCAGATGCCCAGGAGGACCCAACCTCGGGACAAGGGCTTCAGAAGCTTACCTGGTTAGAGGTATCACAAACTCATTGTTGCTAAAATAAAATGTCCTGGGGACTCCAAAGAGAGGCTAGCAGAGTCTTCTCATGATTTGCATCAAAGATTTTCCTACAGTCATCAAATGTTATCCACAGTGTTGTTTGAATGTGGGTTTTTCCTTCACAGCAGGGTAAATGATGCTTTAAGTGTTGACGCTGTACCAGTTTGATAAGAATATTTGTTCTTTGTCTAAGATGAAGAATAAAAAAGATAAACAAGAGTGAGATCCTTTATTAATGGAGATAAATATGTTTATTCCTAGAGATTCAGGTTTTCTGCTCTTTTATGACTTCAGCAGAGGTTCCTCATCATGCCTCGATACGCTCAGTAGAAGACCACACCATTACCAGGCCAGCTCACACTTCCTGACAAGGCAGCTTCCTCATTGATGGGATACTCCTGGGTGGTAGTCTTAGGTGTTCCCTATTTCATGATGCCATAAATAAGTAGGTCACAAGAAGTACAGAGGTTCTGCGCCCCGGCAGATGGCTGCATGGACTAAGGTGTAGGATAGAGAGATCAAACAGATGTGTGTTGTGTGCTCTTCTTCATCTCTGTTCTTGAGATCAGCCCCAGCATCCTTACATTCTACCTGTATCACAAGGTAGTGATAGCTGAAAGTGATCCCACTGCCAGCTTGGGAGGGTCACCAGGAACCACACAACCTATGCAGATGATGCTAAAGTGCAACACAGGTAGCGTGTTCCTATGCTGCAGATACTGCAGCCTCTGCAAAGACTACAGTCATCCTCATGGGCCAGGAAGGTCGAACAGAACATGGACAGAGGCAGAGAGAGACACGGCATTTGGCTGACAGTTTGGGTGTTAGAAATTGGCACAGTCCTTGGATGGGGAGCAGCTCCGAAGAGCCAGGACTTGAGTGCTCTTCCTGTCAAGACCGCCTTAGGCACGTGGACTGAAATACGGACTGGTTTATGGCACAGACAGTCTGAAAGCTCCACACCAGGGAGGCAGGAACGGATCAGAAATCCCAGAATGCAGAGGCGGCATGAACCTATGATCCACTGGAAGCTTCTCTCTTCTGTCAAATTTCTTGTCTTCCCATCTGATACATATTCCCCTAAGAGGCCAGCCCGGAGCTCCTGCACACAGCCCTCACTATATTAAACAAGTTGTCAGCATTAAAGGAAGGACAATTACAGCCCTATAAAATTTCTAAGAAAACAGCCAAGTTCATACGGCAGGCGAACCTTACAATAATGACATGGCATTCCCTGGAGGACTGTCATTTTTCTATGGAGCTTTCTGATGTCCATCCAGCAAAATAAACACTAGGAAGAAATTAGAAAGGTCTTGCAATTGCTTCTTCATATTATGTTTTCTAAAACACACAACACCATCAACCTAAGCTAAGAATCTGAGTTTAAAAAAAAAATCCCATGGCTTGTAGAATGAGGGTTTTAAAGGTGTGAGACAAGGTAAAGATTATAAACTTAACCCAGTTCACCTTGAAATTGCCTAGCTTCTGCTTTTAAAGCGTGAGTTGGCAAAAGGGCAGATTTTCACATTTAATTAAATGTGGAGTTCATACTTTTTACCTCTCCTCTCATTCCAAGTGGCTTCTTTTCTTAACACGAAGCTCCCTTTGACCTTCTCAAATAACCATCTCTGGTGGCTGGAGGAAGGCCAGGGAGCACTACACGAAGAATGTCGTAAGTTCCCAGCGGAAATTCATGCCTGGAGCTCCAAATCCAGCTAACTCTGCCGCGGGAACTGAAGATGGTGGAGTAAGATAGCGGACTAGAGGTTGTCTCTGTGTGAACGGAAGGCCGGAATCAGCAAGAAAGTATAGACTGTAGCTTAAAGAGACAAGGAGGAAGTGAAAGGAGCTAGGAAAGAACAGAAAAAGAGAATAAAGCTCAACACAGTCTCGGCGGCCCAGTGCCCTGGATTAGGGGAAGGGAATCAGCTGACCTTCTGCAGTTTGTGTTTCTGCGGAGGGATGGAGTTGTGGAGGGCGGTTAAGCACCCCTGGCTGACTAGACAAAGTGTGTATGGGACAGGTAGGCTCAGCTCAGGCTGGGAAATGAACTCCAGAAGTGCATAAAAAAAAGAGCTTGCCTGAAAGTTTGCTAGTCCTGAGGCCAGTGGATGGATCAGAGTCTGGGGTCACCTATTTGTCCTTCATGGGTGGAGAGCCCAAGAACTCCAAGTTCCAGAGGTGAACATTGCACGACAGCTGTGTCTCTCCAGCAGGATTGTTGAACTCTGGGTGTCTTGAAAGTGTGGAGATAGAACCTCTACCTGTAGGACTCTTAGAGTAGTAACACACTCCTAACATACTTGTAAGATAGCACTCAGCGAAAACATCCGCGGCACCTGTGGGAGGGACAATCTGGAGACCCTCGGGAGACTGAGACAAGCTAAGGAGCCCAAGATTAGGACTGGAGGAGGAGAAGTACAGTGATGGAGATGGGTCTGACAGACATCAGAGAAATGCGCAATACAGACTCGATAACAGCGTGATAACACATCCCTTCCCTTTCCTGCACAGAACTGGTGTGCTTTCACCTCCTGACACCTAGGGGGAGCTTTCCCTGCACCACGACTTTTTAACACTTTATGTTTTACATCTCCCTCTTCTGTATAAGCTACGCTTTTAGTGGGATTTCTACTTTTCTCTGTTTCTAAAACTTGTTTGTGTTTTTCTTATTCCCCTTATTATAATCATTCAATTTTTTTGCCTTTTTTCTCCCTTTTTTGAAGGATGATATATTTTTTCTTTTCCTAAATTTCTTTCTTTCTCTCTTGCTAGCTGTGCTTTCTCATGTCTTCATTTAGTAGGAGTCTGTGTGTGTGTGTGTGTGTGTCTATGTGCATGCATATGTGAATGCATTTGTATGCATGTGTACATGCGTACATGGATGTGTGCATGGGTGTGGACATACATGTGTGCATTTGAGCTGTACATGTGTGTGCATGAGTTGTGTACAGATGCATTTGTGTGCATGTGAAGATGAGTGAGTGCATAAACTCGTGTGCACATATTCAGATGCATGTGTGTTCATATGAGTATGCACATGAGCTGGGCATGTGGGGGGAGGGGCTGAGCATGTGTGTGTGCTTGCACCTGCATGTGGAAACTGGATGATAACCTACGATGTCATTGCTCAGGAACCATCTCCTTTGAGACTAGGTCTCTCTCTCTCTCTCTAGCTTAGAAGTCACCAGATAGGTGAGGTATATGGCCAGTGAGCACAGAATGGCCTCCCTAGGCCTGAGATTTAAAGCATGCACTACCACACTGGATTTTTAAAATATGGGCTTTGGCAGGTCACACTAAAGTCTTCATGCTTGCAAGTCAAGTCCTTTATGACTGAGCTATGATGTCATCCCTAGCATTGTTTTGACTTTATATTATTGTTTGAAATATTGATATCTTATTTTTATTATGCTTGTTATGCTGGTTTTTTTACATCTTGTCTTGATTTTTCTTTCAATTTTTTCAGCCTCTTAGTCTTTTTCTCTTCCACTCTGTAACAGTCCTCAGTGCTTCTTTTCCCCACTTTATTAACCTTTCTTTTGCTCTGTTTGTCCCCATTTCCTGTCTCTTTTATCTCATTCAGTTGCTACTTTTAAACTTTATACTAAACCATTCTCAACTCTACAGGCATTCTAAAGCAGTGTGGCGGTGATCATTGGTGATGTACCAGTGGGCTGTAATTGTTCTCAAACGAATTTCTATTTCCTTTATGGTTTGATGTTGTTGCTGAAACAGTAGCAGCTTTCTCTGTAGTGAATGATACTAAGCACTGATTCTTCCAGACAGGGAGCTTGATAAGACATTCTCTCTCCAATACAGAAGAAATAACAAAACCAATAGAAGCACAAATCACAACAAAGAAATACAAGAAGCATAAAAAGTTCACTCCTCATCATCTCCCCAGCTGCTAACGTCAAAGATCTAAACCAGATTCAATGCCTGGTGAAGATTTCAAAAGTTTTCAGTTAAAACAAATGATCAGTGACCTAAAAGAGGATACAAACAAGTGGAAAAACCCAATAAAGGTGTGGAGAGGAAAGTCAGAAATGCAGGGAAGAGGTCAGCAAACTAAGACAATGGGCCATATAGATAATGGCAAGTCAGAAACATGAAATAAATATTCAGCAAGAAAACTGAGATTTTGGTAAAATGTGTATGTATGTATTTATACAGATCAATTTTGGAAAGAAAAAAAAAACTCAACAAATCAAATAAAAGCACAATTGAAATAATCTCCAGTAGACCCACTTAAACATAAAAAATATCTGTGGATGCCCAACAGGACAGATAAAACACCACATTCAAACACTGGTAAGGGAGAAAAAAAGCCATAAGTGAGACTAACCACAGTGTCCAGAAACACTTGAGATACTGTCAAAATAGATATTACCAAAAGAGCAAACCTAAGGATCCGCAGGGAAGAAAAGGAGCCTAGATAAACACTATAAGCGCAGAGAAATCTATTCAGTGAGACAACAGCAGAAACTGCCCCAAACCTAGAAAAAGAAATGGCTACTCAAAAGACAAGAGGCCTTGGTAACCACAGATACACAGATCAGAGAAGAGCTCTATTTGACATTACAGAGAAGCAAGAAAGACCATGTTGTGGAGGGCTGAAGCCTCATGCTCTCTGCTAGACTGGGGTCTGTCTAAGCAGTTACACCCTTGGCCCAGCTGCTCACAGCACAAGCCTCAGTCCTTCCCAACCATCCTGAGAGGGAAATGCTGTCTGCTGAAAGAATCTTGGCTGAAAGGTGTGAGAATAGAGGAACGTTAAAGAAAATGTCACGGATTAAACTCACTGTTTGGGGAAGCACTGGGCACTGATAGTCCACTGTGAGCTACGATATTATTAGTCCTGTTGTTGTCAATGAAGGCAGAGTGGAGTAGTAGCCAGTATTTAAATGATAGGGCAAAGAAGAGAAGACAGAAAAGTACATAGAAGAGGGGAGATTAGGAACAAGGCAGAAGAAAATGAGGCCTCAGTTACCTGCCCTTTCCTAATCAGAAACTGAGGAGTGGATTGACAGAGGTGGGTATGGGGGAGGGGCTGGGAGGTGAGGAGGAAAGAGAAAATGCAGCCAGGACGGAAGACAAACAAACAAACAAATAAGAATAACAGTAAAAGGACAGACCAAAGGAATGCAGTCAGGTGACCTAGAAATGACCCTGCTCTCACAGCTGGGACACAGAGAAACCCAACCAGGCCAGCCTGCATTCTACTGGACAATCTATCAAAAGTAAAGTGAGAAAGAAAATAGAGAAAAAAAGGAACAGAAGAAAGAGGGAGGGATAAAAGACAGAAGGAGGAAGGAGCAGGACAGGGCTGGGAAGAGCTGGCATGTTAAACTGACACTGGGCATTAAATAAAAGATGGCCGAAAGTGAAGGAGGAAGATGGGGGTGGGGGGTGACTAATTCTAGGTACTGCTCACCATCTTGTTTTCCCTCTGAAAACCAAAGAATTAGAGAAAAGTATCTTATGAGTGAAAGGTTGGGTAACAGACCCTGGTCCTATCAGTAGGAGTTCCATCCCAGGCTGCCTCGTGAACAATGGTCATTCCCCTGGGCAGTCCTTCACAGCCCACTGCTGGTCCCTGTGTCCAGGCCTTCCTGAAGATTCAGGCCAGATTTACACCCCACTGAAAGCTCCATGCCTCAGATTCAAAGTCTCTTCCCTTTGGGTCCAAAGATATTTTTCACTGGCCAGGATTTTAAATATGGTCCTGTGGTGATGAGTTTCCTGAGAATACAAGGTCTAAGGCCAACAAGCCTGAGTCATGTAAAGATCTTTGTTAAAAAATTTCAACTAATTTTTTAAAAAATTTCTCTTCGTTTGGGGATGTGGTAGAGCACATAAGACGGTGACATTAGTCCCTAGTGTTATCAAAATGATTTCCTTCCAAGCACAAGGTCATTATATTCAGATGAATGAACCACTGATTATGGGTAGGGGGAAAATACATTTTATTAATGTGCTAAGTTCTTAAAATAAGTGTTCTCTCATTGTTCCTTGATATACGGCCTCTTCATACAACGGCAGTGTGAAGGCTAGTCTTTAATGTCAACTTGATTGGCTTACAGCTAGAACAATATACCTTTGGGTGTGTGTGTAAGAGATAAATGTGTCTTGAGGGCCTGTGACCTAATGAGTGATTGAATCCTTGGATACATTCATAGTAATCACGATGCTACTGGAAACTGGCACGAATAGGAAGCAGGGTCCTTAGAAGAAGCAGGGCATAGCAATGAATCTCTGGCACTATATTCTTTTTTTGATCAGTCCTGTGATCTCGTTTGCTGCTTTGGTATCCTGCAATGGTAGTGGTTTGACTGAAAAATGTCCTGCATAGGCTCAGGTATTTGAGCTCAGCCCCATCTTATCCCATCACCACACAGTGGCTGAGACTTTCCTGTGGTCACACACATACGTAAGGCCATGTATCCAACCACAGTCAGCACCGGTGTTGTTCCTCTGAAAGCCAGCACCTTAGAGACAACTGCACCCTGTACATGGTGCACTGCCGTTGTGTGGATGTCCCCTTTACATTTGTATGGCCCGAAGACAACTGTTGCCTTCCATATAGCACTCAGGTGGTATCACTAGATGTAAGCGAGGAATAGTCTCATTGCAGGAACTCTGGCAATGTGTGACAATCAGCCCATGAAGTACAGGACCTGAAGTTTAATTTTTCAGATGAAGTACCTGTGGGGGCTCACAGATGTGAGCCTGTTCCACCTTGACTAAAGGGTAGAGAGTTTGGGCTTGTGTTTGCTCTTTCAAAGTTGTTGACCACAGCTGTGGCTACAAACAAGCGATCCTGACCTAGGGTGTGGTTTATTAGTATTTCCGCAAATAGCGGTAGATCCGCCCAACCTTGCTATTTCTGCTCCTTCAAAGGAGATTGGCAGGAGGTTTCGGGAGTGGCTGCCTGCAGATGTTGATGAGGTCTGTTGCCTCACCCCTTCCCTTTTGGAGTGAAGTGCATACGTGTGTGGAAAATCAACGCAGGCAGATTGAGTATTAACTGAATTTCCCTCCAGGTACTGTTCTGTTTCTGTCATACCTCTGTTCCCTTTGCTTAATAATTCTAATCCTCATGCTCCTATCCTGGAACATGTGAATTTTGTCAAGGCTGGATCCCTCCAGATGTTGTTGCAACATGTGGCTTACAACAGGTAAGGAATATACATGTATTATACAACCACTTCCTGATTCCGTCTTACAGTTGAGCCATACTCAGATGATCCCATTACCCACTTTAATCTGATATCCCATACAGCTAATGGGCACCTTTACACTGGAAGCCGTGACCAAAAGACTTGCTCTATATGAGGAGGGAACGCAATGAGAACAGGGTAACTTGTAAATCCAACTACTTTCAAAAATAGCACAAGCCTAAGGAAAAAAACGTAAACATAAAATAATAGTAGACGTTCTTCTGCATAAGTTTTCCTCAATAAAAGACAATGAGACGAAGTGTGGGAGAATTTGTGTGGTTAAACGCAATGAAGGAGGGCAAAGGCAATATTGACCTGGAAAATACAATATTGTTTCTTAAGAAAACTTTTTAAAAAACAGGTGTAAAACCAATAGAGGTAAGAAACAAGTCAACTTTGTTTAATCACAGAGGAAGTTGTGAGGGGTCAGGCAGAAGCCGGTTTAATGAGCCAGGAATAAAGCCATTTCCCACCTGTGAAAGTCCTCACCTGCAGCCTGGAACTCCAGGGCTGAAAGGCAGAGTGATGTCCTGCTGAACTCTCCGCAGCAGCCTGCCCCGGAGCATGCTGTGTCCTTCTTCATTTGTGTGAACTGCACACCACCTCACCGTAGCGGACACCATGCAGCACAGGCTTCCCACCAGCAGGCTGTGTGCTCTAGCACATCTCTAATTGGCAGGACCTCTGTGGATCATAGAACCACTTGAAGGCCGGTTCCCTTTCTGAGAACTGATGTCCAGCAATCTTTTACCTCTGTCTGATGCTGCATTCAAAGGAAAGATGCAAAGCACCAGCAAATGAGGGGAGCCTGAAATCTGAACCCCTGCCAGGCTCTGTCTGTGCTGCTGGGTTTCTTTGTTCTCCACAGCAGGATAATGAAGGACTTTTAACCAAGTGGGCAGATCTAGGGTTCTTGTAACTTACAACAAATACGTTGATAATAGATTGCTTAGCTGATACATTGTATAGTATTGGAATCCGTTCTGCATATCCTGTGAAGCTCTTCAGCAGGGAAGGGATCAAGACTGAGCAAGGAATAACGGTTGGCTGCAAGGAAGGCGAGCTTAGTGGCCATGGGAAAGAAAGCACAACGAAGCAACAGGAAATGATTTCTTGCACTGGCTAATTGCACAAAGGCCTCATGCAATTGGAAACATGGTCCAGAAAAAGACCTTGCTCTTGAAGTCACTTCATACTGAAGGTCTCCCAGCTACTGAGAGGGGACAGAGTGGAAGGTTTTGCTGGTTCTTTGAAAGATCGGGTCAGAAAGCAGTGTAAATATGACTTGTCTACACCCAATAGCATCAAAGTCAGCCATGTCATTGCATCTACAGAATAGTTAGTTGCACTTTGGAAATTATGCTTGGTCCTTGTGACTTAAGAGCTGTCTTTACCGTAGACACCAGATGACTGTTTGAAAATTGCATGTAGGACTCTAAGGCATTGTTTTTAGGAGTCCAACCACAAGATCAAAATACCCAAAATAGTTAGCTTTGATTATCCAAAGATCAACTTCTACAAAGAATTACCTTTGGAATAAAATTATTCTCACATGAAAGGAAGAGCGAAAAGTAAGATGCTCATGTGTATGTGTGGGTGTAGAGAAAATGCAGGAAATGGCGGTATTTATTCACTAGGAATCATTCCTAGTTAAGTTCTGCTTGTGTCTGTGATTGAAATGTATATTTTTTTTATGAAGTAACTCCTTTACTAAATGTGACACAAAATCTGCACAAATCTTAAGGACTCGTTTCAATGACCAGAACCCTGGTCCAGGAAAGGAGCCACTAATTGCCACTCGGTTCTGTTTAGATTCACGGGTGCAGCATGTCACTGTTTCCCTCTCAGGGTCCTCTGCCTCCTGCCATTGTTGCAGCCCTCTTCTGAGATGTTCCCTGAACGTGGGTTGTGTTGTAGATGTACTGATTGGAGATGGTACTCCATAGTTGTGAAGTTCTCTGCATTTTGACCACTTATGGATATCTCTATAAGTAGCCTCCATCTGCTTCCAAAAGAACTTTCTTTGATGAGAGGTGAGCACTACACTTATCAGTCTGAGCTGGGACACAAACCGCATGGCCCGAATTAGACCTTCTGTCCAATTACTAGCTTTTAAACTGTTAGAATCCAGAAGTTTGTATGTAGTGTTTTCTCTCTGCAAAGTTTCCTATACACCTTCTCTTTTGTTATAGCCTCACGTATCCACCTTAGCCTAAGCTCGTCTGCTAAAAACACCTATGTTTATTTCATAGACACTGCACCTATGTTCTAATTCCCAGCTTCTTTTGCAGTGAGATGTGGCCCTACAACGACATTTAAATCAATGGCATATGAGACAGTTTGGTGTCTAAACCCCGCAAAGACAATCTGAGCAAATCTCGTTGACAGCTCTCTCTATTTCCTTCCTTTCAGCAAGTACAGGACCTTGGAGGATGTAAAGTTCAAAGTGATGGAGGCAAAATAAAGAAGAAGCTGGGCTCCTGAGCCACTGCATATAGGAGGCCACCTGCTGATGAGGAGCACCAACTCAGATTTGTACGAACATGCAAAACAATACGGCTCTCTCCCTATGTTTCCCATACCATGCACAGTGCAAGCATGTTGGGATGGTCTACTTTGTGGGAGATGTTCAAACATGCTCTCTGTTGCAGCTAAGGCCTCCTCTACTGTTGCACCCACACCAGATCCCTTCACAACTGTGTGGCTTTCATGGGCTCTCCGAGTAGGCTAGGTCCAGCCCAGCAGTTCTCAGCCTGTGCATCACGACCCCTTTGGGGGTCAAATTATCCTTTCACAGGGGTTGCCTCGGACCGTCGGAAACACAGATGTTTACATTGTGATTCGTAACAGTAGCAAACTTAGTTATGAAGCAGCAGCAAAATAATTTTATAGTTGGGGTCACCACAATGGGGGACTGTATTATAGGGTCACAGCATCAGGAAGATTGAGAAGCTCTGCGCTAGCCCAACCCAGTCTATTCCACTGCACTGATGGCATGACCTGAAGGTCAGCCCCTTGTCTCCTTCTCATGGGAAGCCCCATCAGTGCCTAGTTTAGGTCTTTATTTTCTTTCACCTCAACCTCTATGCTGCTTTTAAGCTTTTTGTAGAGAAAGCAGTTTTCTATTGTGACAGCCTGAAGAATCATTGTGAATTCTTTCAGTGGTCCTTAATTTCCACCAAAAATCCAAACACACGAAATTTTTCTGCAGCACCGCCCACATCATCCTTTGACACATTTCTGGACACTTCCCCAGGACTTCATTGTGACATCTCGCTGCAAAACCACTGACCCCATTCTGTGACCATCCACATGTCCTGCACATATCACTGACAGGCCTGAGACTTCCCATACCTATGTTCTCTGCTTGGCACATTTCAAATCCATTTGCACAGAGTTACGTGTGATTCTTCCAGTAAGGAAGCCTAGATACCGCAGACTGAACTGTGTCATCCTAAAATGCATATGTTGAAGCCCTAGTCCCCAGAGCAATGATGGTGTTTGGAGCAGAAGACATTGAGAAATAATTTAGATTATAGAAGGTTACAAGGACCAGTCTTGTTGCCCTTATACAAAACAACAAAAGGAGACCCCAGAGCCCACTCTTCCCATTATGTGACAATACAGTCAGGACATCTGTTCATCACAGTCTGTAATCAAAGGAAAAGATCCCTCACCAGGAGCCAACCAAGCCAGCACCTTAGCCTTGGACTTCCAAGGCCAGACTGTGAAAATATATCTCAATTATTAAACACATTGTCTACTGTATGTTCTTATGATGACCAGGTTAGGATACTCCCAGGCATATTCTCAGGGCCTAGCATAGTGCTTAAAATATATTTTCTTTACAGAAGCCTGCTTTTATCCCCCGTGTACACTTACCTCATTTGTGTTTCACGTTCATGGTGGAATCAAACACACTATTGAAGTGAAAGCAGGAGAAGCGAATTGTAGAAGAGAATCGCTACTCACTGTGCAGCTGGAGGACCCGCTCTTTATGTGTGGTGTTATTTCCTAAGGGCCTCCTTGTCTTCAAGGTGCTACAGAAGTGTTTAGTACAGCATGTATGAGGACTATGAACTGTGAAGTCACAGACCTTGAATAAAGCTTTAGTATACAAATTACCCTCAACCCTGGAACGAGATGAGCAACGCATTTATGGCACGTGCACAGCATTTGAACTGGAGGGTTTGAGTCAAGCCAGCTGGAGGGTTTGCTTGAAAAAATGTGGTAGCTCAAGCAGCAGCAAAACAATAGCATCGGCAATATGGCCTTTCAGTGCCTCGGCCCTTTAGATACCTGCTAACCCAAGATAAAGACAAAAACACTATAAAAGCAACATCAAACATCAGTAAACAGAGCAAAGCAGGGGTGGTCAGTCAAATTAGTTAGAGAAGCCAGGTGTTTCTTTCTGGCACTGGAAGAAAGTCCCACAGATAGTGCCACAGATTCAAGAAAGGAGTAGCCAGCGTTAAACTCATCTGAGAATAGCTATGGCACCAAGTACCCAGCCACAGGAGTGTGGAGACACACTTCTTCTCTTCTGCTAGTAATAATTACTACCCTTCAGTTTTTAGGCTTTCATAGTACATTTGATGTATTGTGACCACACTCACGTTGTTATCCTCTCTGGCCCTCCTCCCATTCCTGAAGCTCACAGCCTTTTCCTAGTATCTCCTCCCCACTTTTATGTTCTGTATGCACACTTGTGTGTGTGTCGGGGGGTATGTGTGTGTGAGTTATTGTGCAATCCTGGCCCGCTGTATGCAGTGGTGGCTTGAGTGTTAGAGATATAGTTTATAGGTCCAATGCTTAAGACCTAATCCTTGACAAAGAAGCCAAGGTTTACTCCCAGAAGAAGAGGATGGCTTTCAGTGTTTGGGGACTTTTATACCCTAATCTGAGGTTGCCTCAGGAACTCCAACAGATACCACACATCTGCCACCCCTGAGTAGACTTGCATCAGAGAAAGCAGTCCTTTTATCTCATAAAAGAGTCATGATACATGCATATATACACACAGGGACACATATACATATATATGCATGCACACACATTGTGTGTCTGTTTGTGTGTGTGTCTGTAACAATTAATGAAAAAGAGTTCAAAGGCTAAAGGACACAAATGTGAGAGATACATGGGAGTATCTGGAGGAAGGAAAGGGAAAGGAAGAAATGATGTAATTATATTTTAATTTCAAATATTAAAAAACATTAAATTTAAAAAAACTAAGTCCCCATGCTGAGAATGTCTTTTTTTCTCTCTCTCTCTTTACTCCAATTGTCTTTTTTCTCCTTCTACCACAGTTTCAACAAGAGTCATACCGCTTCCCATGCAAAGCCTGGATGGTTCTACCTTCCAGATTTTAGTCCAGTACTCTGTGACTTGTGACCTAGTTGTAGCAAAAGGATGTCCTGTCTCGAGAATCCATGAAATAAGACAAGTGTGTGCCTTTGGTGGCTCTGCTAGTGGCTCTTTGGTTTTCAAGGATCCTTGCCCTCTGGGGTAGTAGACTCAGTTGTCCTCTCCGTAGGCTCAGCTCACTGTGCTCCCAGAGCCCAGTGGCAGCATCAAGGAAAAGCCAGACCCACTGGTGAGGTGTGTGCTTCCTTTCTTCTCTGGTTTAGCAGTTAATAGGTTTCAAACTTAATGAACCCGTTATTCAATATAAATAATGTTTCATTTTTTACATGATTCACACAGATGCAGATTAATGAAATAAGTTAATATTTTTCTACCTCATTACTGGGTTTATTTAGATAATTAGTTTCAAAGAGAAAGGCCGGTTTTGTACAGGCTACATTAACTTAGTTTTGTAAATTGACCTTGATGATGTCTGCTTTTTTAGACTGCAGAACATTCCACATATTTGTCATCTGTTATCAGGATTTTAAAAAACTGTTTATTCCCAAATTATAAAGTACAGAGCCAACACAATGTAGAATAGCGAAGCTTGTCATATCTACCACACACGACTATTAAAAGATAAAAGTAAGATATTCGTCTCTGTATTTATAAAAACATGTACATACAGCTGGTCATGCAATTGCCATTGTCAGAACAGACATACTTGATACTGATCTGCTTTGCCATCTCCGTTCATTGATCCACAGAAGCCATTTCTGTGGTTCTGAATTATGCACAACAATGCTTGGATTCAGGACCTCCCTTCACAGCCATAAGCAGAACAATGGACCTTGCAAGATTATTCAGTGGCATCCCATATCCCAACACTTGACAGACAAAGCCCAAATGGACAAGAGATGGCTTCCCAGAGACCTGGTTATGTCCCCAGTGTAAATGCAGTACCCAAAGTACATGATGCTTAAGAGAATGAAATAACTGGACAGCATATTGTTGATTATATTGGTATGTGGTGTGAGTGTGTTCAAAGATCACTATATCCTGCATTCTACCTCACAACCAGAATATTTGAGTCTAGAAATCAAGTGTGTAAGAGGTTCACATATCTCCCCCGAAAGCTTTCCTACCAACAAGCTGAAAGATACCCTGCTTTCAGGTCTGGGGAATTGAGCTCTCAGCTGTTCAGAGGCCCTATTTCTCAAGGACCAGTGGTGCTACAGACATACAACAACGGCTCACAAAATGGCAAAATAAAACTGCTGTTTGAACCAAGACATGAGATGAAGCAACTGTGCTGCCTGGAGGGAACAACCCTGATGACCGAGGGAAAAGCCCATGGCTGCTATGTCGGGAAGGGCAGCAGAGACTGTGTTTCACATCTGGAGCATTTCTCGCTGATGATGTTTGGCGCAACCACCTCCAATAGTGACAGCTCATGGAGAACTGCAGTAATTCAAATAGACTTGAGGAATGAAGGTTTGGACCACCTCACGACACAGAGAAAGCTAGCCAGTTTTGATCATGACTAAGGAGAAGAGAAACGTGAAAAGATTGGTAGAAGATGCACACACAAATAAAAACCTGAGAGACATCAGTCACAAATGAGGCTGATTGCAAGAATGAGGATCATAGAAATTTTCTAGTACTTAATGTTATATGCCATCAACATATATTATTTTGTCTTTCACTCTCATATCTCTATTATGTACAAGTTTTTTTGAAAGAACTTTCATACCTAGAATTTAGGAAACAAGATATTGAGTGGTATCCTTGCTGAATCTGAGTAATTAATTCATCCAACAAAGGACACAATGACAGCTTCTGTCACTGAAGGTCACATTGGATAGTTAGAGCTGTGTCAGGGAAGAAACAAGAACTTATTCATCTAGCCATCCAAGGCAGCTCTAACTTGTCAGACACTGAGCCATGACATTATGTGTTCAAGTTTACAGATGCACAGAAGGCTCCAGATACAGGGCAAGCAGCCAAGGAGGCTGTCTTCTCCATATTGACGATCTATAGGCCTCGCCTCAAAGTCCATCTTCTCTCATGACACTGGACTTGTGTCTTATAAACATTTGCCCCTGACTAAGAGGGTGCTAAAGGATGACCATAATAGGAACAGAACAGGTTTTTGTCAGGGATACACAGTCCTGTCTCTAGCAGACAGAATGTGGATCTCAGAAGTTGTTGGTCAGCCCTATCCTATGGCGGCCTGTAAAACTGAGTCAGTGAGTTTGGGTGTGTCCCTTTTAGAGAAAATGTATACTAAGTCATACTCTTGTTTAGGTTTGGCAGCAAAGTTCAGATTTCAGCCTTGGGTGCTATTGCTACTCAGTCATTTCCTTAGATAGGTCCCCTAGTCTTCAGTCCCTCAGTTTCAATAATGCGTGAAACAACTAGATAGGCAATCAAGAATTAAGAGATTTTAACAGCAAGATGGCTCAGCTGGATCTAATCAACACATTCTTCCCATGTACATATGGATTTTCAGGATAGGCAATGCTATGCATAAGACAATTCTCAATGAATTTTAAAAAGTTGAAGCCATACATTGAAAGATTGAATTTTATAAATGGTGAATTAAAATGAGGAATCAATAAAGAAAAAGGTTGTAAAAATATATTCATGCATGAAAATTAGATAAAGTATTCTTAAATAATTACCATGACTTAAAGATGTCACAACATATGCTTAAGCATTTAGTTAATTTTCAGTTGATTTGTCTGAGTCAAACTTTATTTTTCTGCTGTGGAATTCAGTTTTCCCAAAAATTTTTATTGAAGTGCTCAGTATTCCTACAATTGAAATCGGAAAACACTTGTGATGAGTAAACACAAAATTCAGCAACTGCATTAAGCAAAGGGAAACTCAGGCTGTAAGCACCGACATCAGACGATGGCTCTTGAGGCCCCAGCTTATATTCATCCTTTATCAATCAGGAGAAGATGGACAAACACATGAAAAGAAAACAAAAAGTCGAAAAAGCTCTCTTAAAGGAGAGTGTAATTAACACAGAATTAAAAAGTATTGAAAAGTCAACAAATTTGTTCTGATCTTTTAATATGTTTGGTCAACAAGGTTGTTTTGATATTAAAAAAACAAGAAAACAAATGTTTCATTTTATTGTGTTTAGACAGAGTCTCACTGTGTGAGGGACCACAAACCAGGAAACAGACAGGTTCCAAGGAAGACAAGAGTGTCATAAGGGATTGTATAGGAAGAAATAAAAAAATGTGGATGTCTTTAAAATAAATAAGAAGTTTGGATTTATTATTTTAAAGACTGCCACCCAGAGAAGTTCTGGGCATGTTGAGCTTGTTAATAATTTCTGTTAAACATTTAAGAAAATTTAAAAACAGCCCTTCATGGACTTCCTTAGGGAAGCTAGACAGAGTGCATCCTGCTCTTGCAGAGGACCCAAGTCAGTTTCCCAGCACCCACAATGGTCAGGTCCCAGTGCTCATGCTGAGTAGCTCCTAACTGCCTCTGACTCCAGCTTTGGGGGATCAGACATGCCTGGCTTCCCTGAGTACCTGCACTCTCCAGCACTTATTTCCCAATACATATAAATTTAAAAATATTAATAACAGCAGTCTTTTTTAAAAAATAAAAAGATTCTACCAAACATTATAGAAGGATCAATTTTTACCTCATTATACTAAATCAGTATTCTGTGGACACCAAGTCACAAACATCTCAAGAAAAGAGACCTGTCTAACATTTCAAAGGAGTGAACAGAGAGAAGATGTCAATGCCTGATACAGGAGCCAACCGAACTCTCAAGGAGGCGATCGTGGCTCTGCATTGTTCACACCTGTGATGCACTCAGTGCCATCCTCCTAGGGATGGCGTCGAGTGAAGGAGATGCAGGGTTGACTTTGGGCATCATGGGAAGGAGAAACAGTGTAGAGCTCTCCCAGGAGACTTCAGGCTGCACCTGTGTCCAGGGTCTAAATAAAGTGCACAGCAAGTGTCACTGATCTCCTTGTTCTCCTTCTCCAAAGCTCCTTGTCCCAATCTAACCTTTGGCAACTTGTTAAACTCCAGAATAATGGCAGCTTGCTATTGAGAAATCCAGTGTTCCTACACAGGCCAACACACGCACACACTCTCACACATATATACATACATTATATACATATATACACACATGCACAAACATACACATGTACATTTACATATATACATACACCATGCACACATATACATATATACACACATGTATACTCACATACATACATACATTCACATAGACATACATGCATGCACATACATAAACACAAACATACACACATGGATTTGCACATATACATCATACATACATGCACATACATAAGCACACACATACATCATACACACATACATACAAATACATACATACACATACAGTTATACATACACATGCTTACATATACACACTCATACACACAAAAAATATTTCTGGGAAAATTTCATATCCAAGAGGAACTGACAAAAACATAACAAAAAATGAATAAATGGTATCTGAAACTTAGAAGAGACAAAAATCATTACACAAAACTTAAGAAAATCTGAGTAATTGTGGATTTAAGTTCATACTAAGACCCACTTATATCAAAATTCATTTTAAATGTATTATTCCAATATATTATAATAGGTATTACTATATGCAAAGCAAGGCTGGGTTTTTTTGTAAGAACTATCCAGTTTAGCTGCTTTTTTCTAAGTATAAAACTGTTACATAAAATAAAAGCTTCTAATGAACTTAAACATTTTAAACATGAATTATTTGAATAGGCATTTCTCCAAGGAAAATACATAACTAGGTTATAATAAGATACTCAACATCATTAATCATTAGGAAATTGCTGATCAAAACCATAATGAGATACCAGTTCACATCTAATGGCTGTAATTTAAAAAAATAGGAAATAGAAAATGGTTGTCAAATTTGTAAAAATATTGGAAACTTCCTGAATTCTTGGTGGAAATGTAAAGTGATAGTTCTTTGAGAAACGACAAAATGTACACACAATTACCCATGATGTAGCAATTCCACTCTTCCATGGGTACAACAATGAGCTGACAATGTACATGCATACACAAACTGGTATGTTCAAAATGCAACTATTCATATCGGTGAGTAAATGAAAACAGATTAGATTTCCTTCACCTGAAGAGTAAAGAAGTTTGATATATTCGCCTACACTGTGAAATATCGTCCAGCTTATACGAAGGAACAAAGGACCAACACATTCTACAACCGGAAGGAATGGAAAGTATTTTGATGAAAGAAGTCGAATACAGCAAAGCAAAGCTCTGTATTCCATGAATGTAAAGAGCGGAAGAGGCGCCTCCTTGGGGCAGAGGTAGGACGTGTGGGTGCTAGGGACTGAGATTGACACGGAAGGTGCATGGAAGTGCATGGCCATAGGAAAGGCTGTGTGAAGGAATGTACACATTTCACACATATGGAGACAGAGATGCTCAGAGAACATCTGGTTGAGAGATTCCCCAAGCAGTTGGATATTTCTGCTTCTGTTTCCATATAGCTACTTACACTGCCATGATTTTACCACTCTACGTAATTATATTTTTATGTCTCTAACTTAGAATTAATTTTGCATATATATGCAAAGTTATATATATATACATATATATATATATATTATTGATTAACCAGAGTCCTTTAACTCACCAATGAGGCCTTCAATTTGAGACAAGCTACATGAATTCTAAATACACCCGATGGATTAGAATAAGAAAGCCTTAGATAATTGAGGGGAAAGTGCTGGCATTGAGAATACAGAAGACATGAGCTAACAAAGCCTTGGGTTATCTCCAAATCTATTGCTTCTTAGTTGTCTCTCCATCCTGCGTCATACAAAGACATCTCTTTATATGCTGGGGCAAAGCAGAAAGTGCCAGGGATTTCAAACCACTTCCTGACCCCAGCAGGGAAATAGGTTTCAAGTCTTTAAGATGTACTAATGAGTGGTAATAACAGTGGCTTCTCCTGGGCAGTGTAGGAGTCTCCCACAGTGATGGCCTGTGATGGCCAAATGTCCAGAGCAGGAAGGACGATCTCTACCCTCAGTTGCTGGATGCATTTTGGCACCATCTCCATGTGCACAGTTGGCAGCCTTATGTGCATCTGTGTGTATATAAAAGGGTGGGGACATGCCTTTATCTTACTTTGGTTAATCTGCTACGTCATCCACCTTGGGTATCCTTATGCAAATTAGCATATAATCTCATGTATGAATTAACACGCAATGAAAATTTCTCAAATGCATTTTGCCATCTTATTATATGAAGGAGAGTTTTTCCCTCCATATAACACAATAGCAAGGAAAATGTGGGCAACATCTATTGCAGAACAAGTGAAACTCAAAGAATAAGAAGAGCATAATGCTATAAAAAGATGGGCTGGTCATTGAAAATAACACTGCTGGAGTAAATATTTAAAGTGTTCAGTAGGCTGGAAATCTATATGGAAAATATCCACTTTATATGGCAAGGGAGATTAGACATTGTTTTTTCCTGCAAAAATCGCTGTATCCAGCACCTGTGTTTTATAAACAATAAATGTAAATTTTTCAATTAGAGATTGGAAGCACCATATCTTGGGAGTCATTAGCACCAAGGCCATTTGTCACTGCTACACAGGTAGTAAAAATGAATCTTCCCACTTTCCTACTAAAAAGTTATTGCTTTGTGACAGAGTAAAAATGACATTTACAGGGGGAATGTGTGAGTAAGAAAAGACCTCTACTTGGGATTCAGTTGCCTAAACTCAAATTCCTGCCAAAGCCACAAGTTACTCAAGACAACACTCAATTTTCTCATTCTTAAAATGGTTACAAAATTGAACAGCATTCTGAGCAACCACCTTTCATTTAAACATTTAAGAAATATGTGTGGGATCTGGGGCAACAGGGAGATGATTTGGTGGGCATCTGGGCTCATGAGGAGATGGCTCAGTGCGTAAAGTTCAAACATGAGGACCTGAGTTCAGATCCACTAGCACCCACATTAAAAAAAAAAAGTCTGAGTTCACCTGTAAGCCCAGTGCTGGGAGGGTAGAGACAGGAAGATCCAGGAAGCTCTCTGGCAAGCCAGTCTAGCCGAACCTGTGGCTTCCTTGACCAGTGAGAGAATGAGGACAAGCAATTGGGGAAAACATGTTGACATCAACCTTTGGCTTCCATAAGTGCCTGCACAGCAACCTCCCCCCCACACACATACAATATACATATACAACACACAGAGACAACAAATATACACAACAAAACACATACAAGTGATAAACTACAATAGAAATAGGTCTCATTTTTATCTGGAGGCTAGAATAATGGACTACGCTGAAAAGAGTAAAGTTCTTTACAAAATGTTTATGAATTTGTTCATCAGAAACGAGAAGCCAAGTGGGATCAGGCAACTTCATTTCTAGCACTGACTGAAAAAAATCTGTCCCATGTATGTTCTGTTTCAACACATGGAAGATCAGACGTCACAGGTCTCTGCCTCGCTTAAGTTCTCTCTGACCCTCATCTGCCTGGGAATTTCAAACTTATGCTTCATGCTCTAACAACCAGGCATGATGGCAGACCTAGGCTGAGCATTGCCGCCTTCTTGGCGACAAACACAGGCATTCCCTGGTTACATAGGTTTCGCTTCTCTGTGCTCTTTGTGCCTTTTGTAAAATTCCTTCACAATCCATCTTTCTTTGTGTGTATACTTCCATCAGACTGTATGCCCACTGACCAGATCATATAATATTCGGAACTCAGGAGTCCTCTAGGGACCTGTGTTAGGAGACAGTCACCCATCCCATGCTGAACACGGAATTCTGATGCCTCATTCTAGCATGTATCTCAAAGCTGATTTTAAAAAAAGTAGCATTGTGATGTCAATGAGCCAAAAAGAACCCCCTTTCTGACTTTGATATCCACTTTCCAATGCCCAGACATTTATAAGACCAAAGAAAGAGAGTCATTAAATAAAAGATACATGAAGAATTAGGTGCCTTGTTCTTTCCTGATGATGGCTCTGTTCACCACCACCTCCACCACTACCACCTCTACCACAACCTACACCATCCCTATCACCACCTCCACCAACACCACCACCTAGACCACAAGAAAAGTGAAATTCCCAGTGGAGTGAGTCTGGGAAGTTTATCACCAGTGAGCTGCTTACCTTTTAATTAGAGGAAAATTCATTATTTCCCCTTTCCGTACATTGGCCTTTATTCTGCTTTAATATTCAAGTAGGTAGAAAAAATTATTCCCTGGGACTTGATGAATATGCAAATGGATAGCAATACCAACATAGAGCAATTATAATTAAATTTATCATGTTTCCAGCTTGGTCTGATTCATTATGAGAAGGTAAGTTTTCAGGCAACCTTGAATTAATTCTAGAAAACAATTTTCACCTCCCCTTCCTTCCCTGGAAACACTATTAAGAGTCTGCCTGTGGCTGAGATTTAAAATGCATCTGGTTTGGAAGCCTGACAAGAGGAACTCCTCCACAGAAGTAAGAGAAAATATTTGGCATTTTCATTGGCCTAGTTCAGAATCTAAATTAGTATGACCCCTTGAAAATGTGTCTAAAATTAGCCTTCTAAATTGTGGTACTTCTGTGGTCACACTTGCAAGTAACTTGTTGAGCTAACACTTTGCCTCCTCAAAGTCATACAAGTATCTAAACTTCGACAGTCTGAGAAGTCATGCAACAGTGGAGTTCAGAACAGCAAGAGTAGAGGAGAATCTGAATCTCTCTCAAGTCTGGGCTTCTCTGTCTTTAAGACAAGGATAAACTTGCCTGTGTTCATACATGGGAATGAATTGAGACACTATTTACAATATTCACACCTTGGCTTTTTCTTAAAAAGATGTAGTTGTTATTTTTGGTTTTTTCTTTTTCTACTCATGAGCTTAAAAAAAAAAAGCATCCTTTTGGTACACTGATCCATGAGCTTTTCAAATTAGCTCCAACGGTACCTTTAACTTCACTTAACCTTCCCTCTGGAACCTGCAATACCTTCTCTTGTCTTCCTTCCTTTCTTCCTTCCTTCCTTCCTTCTTTCCTTCCTTTATTCCATGACAGATTCATGCATGTATACAATATATTTTACCATTTTCACCCCTATGATCTCATCACCTCCTCCTACACTCTTGCTGAGCCCCTTCTTTTGATGAAGTCCCCTTCTATTTGATTTCTGCCTTGTTTTGCTTGTTTGCGATCCACTCAGTTTAATTAGTGCTGCTTGCTTGCACATAGGCAGAGAAAGCTTTTCCCAGTTCAGGTCACTTCTGGTAACCACCCGCATGCGCTACTGTCCTTATGACCTTCTCTTTCAAGGTGTGCTCTGCTTTCCCTCCCCAGAGTCAAGTCTCTCACTAGCGCACCTCTGAGTAGGCTTTCCCTGCTGAGACTGTATCTGTCCTGTCTTGGGGGCCTGGGCTGCCCACATCTGCTGTCTGCAGGGTCGCCTGGCTTCAGCTGTCTGACTCCTCCACCAACTGCACACCATGTTTTCTGTGAGATCAGAATGTTTCCACTGGAGCCTGTACAAATTAATTAATTTTCTCAGGATATATTTTGAAGATGGAGCCATCCAGTTCTATTAAGAGCTACATGATTGAAAGGGGAAGCATATTTCCTAAGCTTTGTTCTGTGTGTTTATAAACCATAAAATTAAGTTCTGTGATCAAAACCTGTTTTCAAAGTGAGCAAGAGGAAGCCGAGTTATGATTCTGTAAGCCCAGCCTTTCTGTTGATGGACAACTATTACAGTGGGGCTTGCTGTTTATATAGCTAACAAGGGGGCCTGTGGGTCCAGCTGGGCTGAAAGCCAGGTTCTGCCTCTTTATCACCCTCTGACTTTGGAAACTTTCTCAACGAAATGCACTGCAAACCCCAGCTTTGAACATAGTAATAGAGTCTGCCTCAGAGTTTTGTTCTGCATCACAGTCAAACAACTGAATTCTCAAAGTCCTCGGCAGAGCAGTGCACACAGGACACGCTCACTTACTTCAGCTCTGTGTTGTGCAAAGATTGTTCACTAACAGAGAAGACACAGACCTCCCAAACACTAGCAGGGCTTGTCATGATGGCCATCTGGACATCTGTTAGAAGCCACTCTCATTGCAAATTGTTTAAAAAAAAATAGCTATCAAACCCAGAATATTTTATTTTTCATGTTTCATGTGATAGGACAATATTTTTCAAGTTCATATTTTAATTAGTGATGTAATCAATCTAGTAATCCAAGAAACTGGTAACTGATTGGAAAACAAATGGTCTCCTTGTAATTATATAACCTAGTTCATGCACAATGCCAGTATAACGTTAAGTTGGACTCTATTCTAGGTAGAAGATTACTCACCACAGAACAAGAATAAGTCACCTCCCTTCCCAAGACTTAATGCCTTTCTTGCAAATGCTAGAAATCTGTCATGCACCTTTGTTATAGTGTCAGTTGGAGTAATTAATTGATAAAGAGGTAAAGAGGTACAGGAATCCTAAGCCACTGTGGAAATCCAAAGCCCTACCAGAACACCAAATTACAGCCACATACTTAAAGCTTCTTTGTAGCAAGCATTCCATGTGCCCTAATGGTCCACGTTTGCAGTCACGTGATTGTGACTATCTTATGGTGTCTTCCTAGAATCAGAATCAAATTAGATAGTGTGGTGAAATGAGAACTTTTCTTTTCACTGATCCCTTAGTCATCAATGTGTCAACACTGACACGCGTATTCTTGTGTGGGAGTGAAGCAGACTGCCGCAGATGATGTCTGTCTGTGCGGAGAAACCACAGAGAAGAGGCGAAGGTACCTGCATGGAAACGGCCTTCCACAGCTATCTAGCAACCAGCAGGAGGGAGCACATTCTTGTCCCTGAGCTCTTCTTACCGTTCCAGGGGACCTAGTCTCTCTTGGGTCTCTTTCACGGGGCACAAGAGTTACAGGTGTCAGAGCTATGTCTGTTGTTTGTCGTCTGTACTGGGAAAGGAGGCAAGAGGGCAAGGCAGTAGCCGAATGGTTCAGTCTCTGTTGCTCAGGGGCACATGTAAACTAGAATTCAAAGACTTAACTCTAGACCTCTGTTTCCTCGTGTAAGAAATGGAATGATGGGACCAACATTCACAATACAGAGCCAACGATGAAATGTAACACGGAGATAGCGAGTCCTTGACTGAGATGGTGGGACTGTGGAGGATGCCCTCTGTCGAGAAAGGCGACATCAAAGGGCACATCTGACATGAGAAAACTTGCCCTCTAGGCCTGTGTTTTCTGTAAGCACTTATGTTCAAAGCAGAAGTGCCTGCCTGGGGTCAGTCCAGAGAGACCTTTGGTTCTGTCTTTTCCTACTACGGGCAGTGGAGCATGCAGGCATGCCTCAGGGAGAAGAAAGATGAATGCAATTACAAGGCCTCCACTAACCTCGGCAATACTCTTCCTTCAGAAAGGAGCCCCGAGAGAACAGCGGCTTGTCAACGCACAGAGAGTGTTCACTGTGCAAGGCTGCTGGGTTCAGTCCATCTGTCTTCAAAAGCCCTGAGCAGGTCTGGCAGAGGGGAGAAATAGCTCACATCCCGGCACCACAGCACCTAGGTGGGAGATAAAACAGCGTGGGACCCTTATCGTAGACGGGGACCGAGTGTGGGATCGTGGAGGTTATGGTCGGGATTTGGTTTAAGCGTGTCCTCTCCCAACCCTTTGGGAGCGGCCTACAGAGAAGCGTGGGCCCTTAGTTCACTGGCGAACTGCGGTTGGAAGACAGCTTTTCAGAGTCCAAGCTCTCATAGGGAAAAAAAACTCGAGTGGGCCCTTGTGATGGTGATATTATTGCTAACTCTCCCCCACACTCTGCTGTTTTTTTTTTTTTTTTTTTTTTTTTTGCTAAAGGCTGCATGCAGGTCAGAACCTGCACACTGTGTGAACTTTAAGCATCTGAAAATGTGAGCCAAATGACCTCTCCTTTGAGAAACCCTGCCTCCAGGATTCAGTGTGTGTGTGTTGGGGGGGGGCACCTAGGCTTTTCTTTGTTGAAATACGCAGGGTCTGACTACTGTCAAGATCCTCAGGGCCCCTCTCTTCAGGTGCTTAGACCCATCAGCGGAACAAGAGCTAGCCGGGGAACACCCACCTTCCTGAGGCTCAGATTAATTGACAACTAGCTAATTGGAGAGGACAACATGATGAAATGGCCTCTCTGCTAAGCCACTGAGAGAGTAAAATGCTGCTCTCTCTGCTACATGTCATCATAGTCTTTGTCAAAACATTTCTGAGTCAAGTCAGCCATATGTCCCTTCTGCGGGGGTCCCATGTTGTTGCAGCAAAGGCATAAAAGGAGTATTTATCTAGCGAATGTGAAGCCACAAACTGGAACAGGAAATCAGCCAAGGCAACCACGTTCACTTCAAAGCTCGTCACAGAACAATTAAGGTCATTCTTCATACTGTAAGATTGTACCTTCAAGAGAAAATGGACCTTCTCATTCAAGTCCCCCTCCGCGGCCTGCAGTTGTTGGCAGCCATGGAAGACCTTAAACTTTGTAACGAAGCCAAGTTCAGAAGTCCTGTTTCAATAATGTGCAATCAAAGCCTGGATTGTTGTTAAATATTGTGCCTCCAATGGCTCGCACATCACCACTGACAAGCAATTGCTTCATCAGTCCAGGGCTATTAAACATTTACTATTGAATTACTGATTTAAATGCATTTATGGTGCATGCGCTGAGCATCATTTCTTGTAAATGGGGAAAAGTAAACTCTGCCAAATTCAGATATTATAGCATAAACACTTTAATAGGTCTATATGAATAGTATGATTTTTGAAGAAATGACATTTTAATGTCACTATAAATGGTGAATACAGTACTTTGGTCATGTTTTATTGGTGTGTAAATACTTAAATGCTAACGTAAGGTATTGGAAACCAGATTACAGGAGGAAATGCTAAAGATACATTTAGGGAAAGGTGATGGCGCAGGAAACATGAAACCCCATTTTGTAAACTTAGACTTGTAGCAGCAAAGAGCAGATGTGAGCTTTCTGGAGGTCAGGCCCTGTGCAGAGAATGTGGCGTGGCTGTCCCATTTAGTCTTGACACTTGCTCAAGAAAGGCGGTTCGAGGCTCAGGACCTGGAGAAACAGCAGGCTGAGCTCCTATCCAGACTGTGGCGAAGTTGCACGACCGTCTATGCCATCCAGGAAACAGTTGGGGTGAAGGGACTCCCTTTCCCCTTCCATCTTCCCTCCCTTCCCCCTCTTACTTCCTCTCCTTTCCCTTCTTGCTCTCTGTCTGCTTGAAGTATTTGGGGAAAATATTTCTAAATTTAGGTATTTTTTATTTGTACTTAGCAAGATATTAATTTAAGTGACAAGATTATTTATTTGCATCGATTTCCTTAATGCTTAAGGACTAAGCATTGACTTCAGAAGATATTGTAAGCTTTGCATTCTCAACCTGCAGAATTACTATGCCTAAAGATAAAAAAAAATAAGGAAAAAAAGAAACTGACTTAACAGAACCTCTGAGTCAGGAGAGAAGAGACCACATTAAGTACAACCAAACATATCCATAAGAAATTAGGATGGAAACTACCTTAGCGCTGATGTAGCGATGTTAGTAATTTACCATAGCACTATTATGTAATGGAAGGCTTTTAACAGTTTTATGGGGTCTGGTAAATTTCATTATTGTATTGAGATCAGATTTTTAAAGTTTGTAGAAAAAATGGAGGGAATGTGCTAACCACAGCTTATGTGTGTTCCTTGAGATGCACAAACTGTTACAGAATTCCCTGTCTGAGAGGAAATGGCTAAAACCACGTCTTTGAGGAGACTCAACACACTGTGTGACCAGAGGATCTCACTGGAGGATGAGACACCACCTGCTTTTTAGCAGAAAAGTGCCCTGGCTTCCCTTATGTGTTTTATACTGCGGGACACATGGTGGCAGAAGTGTGAGCCAGCTGTGTTATCATTTCCATCACCCAACATTGCCAGCGTTCCGGCAAAATGCCTAGCTACCCGTTCCATGGCTGCGCATGCGCCATCAAGCGTTCAGGCAACTTACACAGCCACCCAGGGTCCTCAAGCCCTACGTGATCTACGTGGGATGCGGCCATGTAAGTTCTTATGCACATGCGCTAAATAGCCTTTAAAAGCTGGACTTGGCCAGTGCTTGTTCTTTTCCTGCATTAAATTTCCTACAGGCTTGAGTATCTGCTTAAGTTGTTGCGTGTCTTGTGATCCGTTCTAGTGCCTGGTAATTTCAAGCTGCCTTGAAACATCAGCTATCAGGAAAGGAGGAGGGAGACACAGAGACAGAAAGAGGATTACTTATACTCAGCTGGCTTTCTCTTTTGGTGAAGTTCAGTATCACATTGTTCACAGCTGGCCTGCCTGAGTTCCTCATAGTAGGTTTGTTATTTATGACCATCAAATGAGTGAATTCACCCCAAACCCTTAGAACAACACACACAGAACCTGTTCACTTATTAATGTGCTCTTCATTGTGCAATGACACAGATTGCCCACTAGGGAGCAAAACATAGCTCACTCATTAACAGGGAAATGGGGTGGAGATTCGGGCACTTCCTCTTATAAGACGAACCCACAGCTGCCCCAGTGGCAAATAGGTTCCCTAAACCATAGACACAAGACACAGAACGTTATCGTCTCTGTGCTTCACAAACTCTGACGTGATATTTTTCAGTTTGTATTTTACTTAGGGTATGATTGGATCCCATGGAACTGGGCCCCCACACTTCAGGTAGGTCTTCCTACCTTAATGAGCTTGATCTAGGAACTCCTTCCAGGCGTAGTCAGAGACTTTCAGTCTTGCTTCCCTACAGTAAACCCCAAATTGGAGAAGAACATTCCACCACTGTCGCCTAGGTCGCCTTTCTAGTGCTAACTCCACAGCTGCTGTATTTGCTGTTGTCCTTACAGTGGTCCAATATGTCGGGCATCAAATAAATGATGGTGGGGAAACATTTTCTTCCTGCTGGATACTTAGCAAAACCAAGTGAAGTGATTCAAACATTCAAATTACCAACTGCTTTTAATCTTGTGGTTTATCCCAGAACAATCTTTTTCACAAAAGATGCATTTGCCTCTACAATGGCAGAAACTTGCACCTGTGCCATTGGGTCCCAGACTGTTTCCGCCAAGCAAAAGAAACACAAGGGTGAAGCTTAAGCACGCTCTTGATGAAAAGTCACACATGGGAGACCAGCTCTTAGTGCCCATTCGTTTTAAGAAATGTTATTCTAAAGTTAGAAATGTAGTGCTTGTGGAATTACTAAGTTGTAAGCTGTATTAGCTGATTTTTCCAATGAGCATCTATTATGTTTAAAAGGATAACAAACTATGCTAGTCAAGTGCAGATGTTTGGCAAACAGTTTTTAAATGAACCAGTGTGCCAATAGCACTGAGAGAAATAGATGAAGTTTTGTGTCCTTTGTCTTCTATGTTAAAACCCGGTATTTTGAATGAGAAATTAGAGTTTAGATGTGATCATTAATATCGATTGTCAATCTAGAGTCACTGAATAGCCAAGTCTCTAAGCATGCCTTTGAGGGGGTTTCTAGATCAAGTGAAAGAAGGGTAGGAACCTACCATAAATATAGGTGGCACCATGCCATGGGAGAGTTCATTACAGCACAAAAGGAGAAAACCAGACAAATACTAGCACTTCTCTGTTTCTTAACTGGAGATGCACCATGAGCAGCTGCTTCATGTTCTAGCATCCATGCTGCTCCCACCATGATGAGCTGTATCCTCGAACTGTGAGCCAAAGTAAACCCGTCCTCCCCTAGGTAGTTTCCTGTTGGGTGTTTTATCACTTCCAAACACTCAAGAAATGTTTCTTATCAGACCAGAGACCGAACTGACAAATAGGGTTCTTTTTATGTGTGTGGCACTGGTAGCACTGCATTCGTGACTAAATGCAATACTTTTAAACAAAATCATGCCTTGAACATTCACTAAATATTTTTAGAGTATAAAGTTGTCCTGAAACCTTCTGTTTTGATAAAAATGAAGCAGAAGTAAATAAATATGTAAGTCCCACACATACCAATAGGAGTAATTTCACTAGTGGAAACCATTAGGAAAATTTAAGAAAATTACTCTGAGAGCCAACCTTATTTATATGAGTGTCGACAGAGGTTTCTGTCCTGCCTGGTCCCACAGTCGTTCAGTCCCAAAGAAATACATAGAGGTCTACATTAATTATAAACTGGTTGGTCTAGTAACTCAGGCTTCTTATTAACTCTTACATCTTAACCCATAATTCTTTTCTGTGTTAGCCTGGTGGCTTGGTACCTTTATCACTGAAGTGTTCTCATCTTGTGTCCTCTGCATCTGGGTAACAACTGCAGACCAACTCTCTTCCCAGAATTCTCCTATTCTCATTGCCCAACCTCTACTGCCTGCCTGGCTACTGGCCAATCAGCATTTTATTAAAATAATACAAGTGACAGGATAAAAGACCATATTCCCACAACACTCATAGCCATTTTAACATGTGTGCCCCGACTCTGCTGCTTACCATCAAGTTAAGACTTAGGAAAGAAGTGACTCTTCCCAGTTTTCTCATGTTTGATGTTGGGGTCATGATGATGCCTACAAACGGATACAGTACCATGACAAGAACGCACAAACAAAAGTGATGTTTAACAAGTTCTCCTGCTGATGACACTGAGGTGGCAAGTGAGTCATCATAAAGTGCTCTCTCTCTCTCTCTCTCTCTCTCTCTCTCTCTCTCTCTCTCTTTCTCTTAGCAGCAGGCCTAAAACATATGTATGTTCATAGCCCTTAGAAGGACATTTGAAGCTGTTTAGCAATCTGGACCTGGCCTTTTTTCAGCCTTATCTTCTACAACTGTGTGAACAGACTGGGATCTTGGATCCCATTCCTAGACTTGCACCATTCCACTCTTAAGTTCCACACAGTCAAGTGCTACATCCTTTCTCTGCCTGGCTTGTTTCACTTAATGTTACTTCCTACAAGTTCATCCTTGTAGTCACAAATATGGTTTTTCTTCCTTTGAAACCCGTGTAGCACTTCCCAGAATACATACATCACACATTCTTAACCCTTTCCACCATCAGCGGGTACTTGAGTTCCTACTTCTTGACAACACAGGCATGCAGATTGTTTCTTTAATACACAGACATTATTTTCACTGAGTGTGTCTAGAAATAGGATTGTGGGTCATGTGACTGTTCTGTTTTGTTTGTTTTAGGAAACTCTAAGCTTTTCCGTAGTGGCTCTGTCTCTGCACACTCACTCACTTCATGCTCAGCTTGTCTTTTCTTCAAGCTCTCATCATCACTCTGCTCTCTCGCTTACTCTATGATAGCTTTTCTAATAGCACAAGGTTGGTCTCATTGTGAAACTGGTGGTCAAAGGGTGTTACCTTGGAGGGAGGAAATGCACAAATCCTGGGGACCTAATGTCCATCACAGGTATTATGGGTAGGTTCAGTGGTTTTATTAGATAATCATTGTATAATGAATATTTCTACCAATTACCACCCTGGATATATTCAGTCTTCATTAATTAAACTTTAAAGGAATAGTAAAGGAGTGAAGGAGTAGTAATATAAACAGAATGCTATATTTATGACATCAAGAAGTCTCCTTTCCAGGCAGTATTCTCTTCTGTGGACCATCATTGCAGTATGGGGTCTATTATGCAATAATTTGCTGCATAAATGTCAGCATGCTCAACACAGTACTTGACATAGATGTTACCCTTAGAATGATTTCTTGAATTTAGCTGGGAAAAAATTTCCTCATTGTGGTGATGTACGATTGTGAAATGGGAATAATTGAAATATGAATAATTTGTTTCCTTGGTATTTAAAAGTGTCATTATGAAAATGAGAAATATATTGCAAGAAGCCATATACTAGATAATGAATGTGGAAAAATATTTTAGCAAGCATTCATGCACTAGGGATGTAAGCTCAATACAATGAGAGAACTAATACATCAGTAACAAGTAGATTTCTCAAAATAGTAATGGTTTTTAATTTATATAAACTTTCAGCGATACCCTCCAAACTATGGTTAAAATACAGACCTATATGATCATGGCTAAAATCTAAAGGTAGAAAGTTATCTACAGTCATTTTTATGTCCATGGAAGCTAAAAAATTAACCACAGCACTGTTTGGCTGTCTGTTGCAAAAAGCTTTCAGGATGGATTATCTTTTCCTAAAAATAGTAGCAATGGGAGGAGTTGTGGGAGGGGAGCACATGATAGGAATATATTATGTGAAAATATTTTACCTAAAAATAAATATGGAGGCAGGCTGGAGAGATGGCTCATAGGTCAAGAGCACTGGATGTTCTTCCAGAGGTCCTAACCAATTCCTATCAACCACATGGTGACTCACAACCATCTATAACGAGACCTGATGCCCTCTCCTGGTATGCAGGCAGAACACTGTATACATTGTAAATAAATACATCTTTAGAAATAAATAAATAAATACAGAGGCAATAAAAATGTAAGCCATCTCAAAATATTAGATAGCAATAATCATAGCAAATATGAAAGTCACATAAACAGAGATAAGTCTTTTTAAGTTCTTTGAATTAATAAAGTAGATGTTCACTTCTTAAAGCAAAAGGAGCAAGGACTTAGCCTCCCAGAGACAGTATATTTCTATAGACATCAGTGGCTACTATAAGTTGGGGCAGGGGGGGAGAATTGGCCATATACTGGGTAGAAGGCAAAGCTACTCTAAGCATTTTTTCACAGGTAGCCTTCTTCTATAAATGACTTTATGGACCAAAATATCCATAAGGCTGAGGTTGAGAAGCTGAGATATAAAATGTACATTGAAGATTGACTTGGGAAGAAATCTCAGCACATGAATGTGTTATCCTACTGACAAGTTTACAAGTAGTCTTAAATTCAATAGAAATGAACACTGAAAGATACATAAGAATTTCATAGTGACATCGTTTATAATGGGAAAAAATGTGAAACTACCTAAATGGGCTATCAAAAGTATATTTCTAAATAAAACATACACTATTCCTTTAAATTATGGGATGTTACTTAGCAATCATGATCAATAAATACACAGAAAAAGAAGTATCCTAAGATAACCTGACCACCACAGAAAGGAAGAGGCACCTTGAGAAACATGCTTTATGATTGTCCTCATAAAAATTTCAAATAATGGCCAAAGCAGAGCCAGAGTACATGAAATGAAGATAATATTTTCTGGCTGAAGGAAGGGAAAGAGAAGGAGGAAATCACAAGTGTGGAACTGTCTTTGTATGAGTATATGAACATTGCAGAGTAAGCCTCCCAGATTAGATTTGATGCATGTTAAGAAAAATGTCTTAGAATTAAATTTACAAATAAGAATGGCATCATTCACATTTATGTCACTATCAGCATTTTTTACTTAGGAATTTATGTTCCTTAGAAAAATAGCAAATGGTCTTCTTTTATGTTTTAATTTGTAAATTAAAAAGTACATTTTTATGGGACAACATACACTTAATCACATGTGAAATATATAACACATGCGGTAAGCTCTTCAAGAATTTATCTTTTGTTTGTCATGAAAACATTCAAAAATCATTCATTATATTCCGTGGAATATTGCTTGTATTACTATCAATAGCTATCCGCCTATGCAAGGGAGAGTCAGACTTATTTCTCCTAATTGTAACAGCATCCATGGTCCAACTTTTCTATGATTCTTCCTCCTCTCATCTCATCCAGATGGAGGCAGAGACTGCTTTTTCATTCCGAGCCACCCAGACCCCAAATGATCATACAGAAACTATATTAGTCGCATACTGCTTGGCCAGTCACTTAAGCATATTGCTAGCTTAGCTCTTATATCTTAAATTAACCCATTTTTATTATTTTGTATTTTACCATGAGGCTCATAGTTTACTGGTAAGGTTTCCAGGCATCTATCTCCTTTGGTGGCTACATGGTGTCTCTCTGACTTAGCCTTCTTTCCTCCTCTATCTCTGCTTGGAATCTTCACCCAGCTCTATTTTGCACTGTAATAGGCCCAAAACAGCTTCTTTATTAACCAATGGTAATAAAACATATTCACAGCATACAGAGGGGAATCCCACATCATCTCCCCTTTACTGTCCAAATAAAAAAAAGGGGGGGTTTAACTTTAATATAGTCAAATTACATATAACAAGCAATAATTAGAGTTACAATATTTGTATCTATTTTATCTTTTATCATAACAAAGGAAAGCCTCTACAAAAATACCTCTTCCAGGGTAGGGGCATTGGAAGTTAGAAATAATAGTAAAGAATACAAAGACCATTTAAAAAAAAAAAAAAGAAGCATATAGAATAGTGCCAGGAGGGAGTTCCAGTGAATACCTGGAACTGCATTTAATTTCCAATTGCTTAAAATATCCCTGATCCCAAAAGGTAGGAGTAAGATTTAAAAAAAAACTGCGTTAGCATGATATAAGGAAATAAACAGACCAGTTGAAGGTCATGGGCTACATCCATAGTTAAACATTCTGTTGCTAGAACAATACAAGTCATGCTCACACCCTATATCAAAACATTCTGCAGGTAAACTACTCCCTCTGTAGAATCCAATGCTATCTCCTGAGAAGAACTGGAACCTTAGTCTATCGTTAGACTTTTGTTTGAGGTAGAAACATCCATTTCTCTATTCCTGAAATACAAGGTCTGGCTATTAGCCACACCTGCTGGCAATAACCTTGAGAGAGCATAACTCTCTGATCTGAATCTAGGTGGTACCTTTGAGGTAGAAACACAATAACTTTGAAAGAATGGAGGTAAGTTCCAACTCTCTGACCTTTGATCAATGTGGAAATAGGCTCATATTTTTGGGCCTCCACATATAACTATCTATTCTTCAACTCCATCAAAGACCCCAGAAGGATATAATATTACCTAAGTTAACAGGAAGTACACTGTAAGCAACTTACAAAACTCTAGAATTGACAGAGACATCTTGCTGCCTGGACAGTCACCCAAAGTTCTTCTGTACCATTGGGGCATCCATCTTCAGCCTATAGGCGCATAGTATCCAGCAGAATTTTTTATGAAGCAGGAAATTTCAAAGACTGTTTCACCTCTATTGGCAGTTTTCCAGTCACTTTTTTCTGTATCCTGCAGAATGTATGGCAGACTCTTTCAAGAAGCAGGAACCTGAAGGACTGTCTCACCTTCTTTAGGCAACTTCAGCAGTCTTTTTTTTTTTTTTTTGTGGATCCTGCATGTCCAGTTCACACAGCATACCATCAAACAGTCTAGGCAAGAGCAGTTTCTTGCCCAAATGGCTAACAAACACCATAAGGAGCCTCTTCGATGCCCGTCATCCTCTTGAAGTAGATTGGTGCTGCAAGGGGCAAATGTGTCTTGTTGTCATGAAAAGTCCTAAGTTCTTAAACACTTTAAATGCCATATTCTGTTAGTCTTTGAAATTTGACGAATACCTATCCATCTGAAATATATCTCTGTATATCTAGAAAACTTAACTAATAAGACTACAAGCTTGACTATTATAAATGACTATCTATTAACCTGTATTTTATAATTATACATTACATTTTTAAATGAGCTGCACAAACACATTACCTTAATCAAGAGCAGAAATATACATATAACAAAATTGACCTTAAATTTATATCAATAAGCCAAGATCCATACCAATGCAAAGTATTCATCCCTATAACATAGCCCCATTTAAATGTAAATAAACATTTATAAACAATCAATTATGGTATGGAACCAATCTAAGTAAAGCAGATCCATTCAAAGCCTGGGAACCTTGTCTGCGGAGGCTGCTTGTTCATTTCCCGGCTGCCTAAACCCGAGATAATCACATGGAAACTGTATTAGTTGTAACACTGCTAGGCCTATTAGTTCAGGCTTACTATTAGCTATCTGTTATATCTTAAAATAACCCATACCTATTATTTTATAGTTTACCATAAGGCTCATGGTTTACTGGTAAGGTTCCCAGGCGTCTGTCTCCTTTGGTGGCTACATGGCATCTCTCTGACTCCGCCTTCTTTTCTTCTCTATCTCTGCTTTGAATTCCCACCTTGCTCTATTCTGCCCTGCCATAGGCCCAAAGCAGCTTCTTTATTAACCAATAAAGAATATGGTAATAAAACATATTCACAACATACAGAGGGGAATCCCACATCACCCAGATGCTTCTTATCACTTATCATGTAGCATTTATCTTTCCAAGCCTGGCTTTTATCACATAAGTAATCTTCTTAGATCCTAGCAGTTTGTTTAACATCAGAAAATAAACTGATTTTTAACGTATGACAACACAATCTATCTTTTGCACAGTATTTCTGATGTAAGTAGGTCATAGCACACCTGCATTCTCTCCCACACCTGCTGCTCTATGCCTGATGTGAGTGTGTCAGAGCACAACTGTATTCTCTCCCACACCTGCTGCAGTACTCCTGAAGTGTGTCAGAGCACATCTGTATTCTCTCCCACACCTGCTGTAGTATTCCTGATGTGAGTGTGTCAGAGCACACCTGTATTCTCCCCCACACCTGCTGCTGTATTCCTGAAATGAGTGTGTCAGAGCACAACTGTATTCTCCCCCACACCTGCTGCTGTATTCCTGAAGTGAGTGTGTCAGAGCACAACTGTATACTCTCCCACACCTGCTGCAGTACTCCTGAAGTGAGTGTGTCAGAGCACACCTGTATTCTCCCCCACACCTGCTGCTGTATTCCTGATGAGAGTGTGTCAGAGCAACCTGTATTCTCTCCCACACCTGCTGCAGTACTCCTGATGTGAGTGTGTCAGAGCACACCTGTATTCTCTCCCACACCTGCTGTAGTACTCCTGACGTGAGTGTGTCAGAGCACAACTGTATTCTCTCCCACACCTGCTGAAGTATTCCTGATGAGAGTGTGTCAGAGCACACCTGTATTCTCTCTCACACCTGCTGTAGTACTCCTGATGTGAGTGTGTCAGAGCACACCTGTATTCTCTCCCACACCTGCTGCTGTATTCCTGAAGTGAGTGTGTCAGAGCACAACTGTATTCTCCCCCACACCTGCTGCTGTATTCCTGAAGTGAGTGTGTCAGAGCACACCTGTATTCTCTCCCACACCTGCTGCAGTACTCCTGAAGTGAGTGTGTCAGAGCACATCTGTATTCTCTCTCACACCTGCTGCTGTATTCCTGATGAGAGTGTGTCAGAGCAACCTGTATTCTCTCTCACACCTGCTGTAGTACTCCTGAAGTGTGTCAGAGCACATCTGTATTCTCTCTCACACCTGCTGCAGTACTCCTGAAGTGTGTCAGAGCACATCTGTATTCTCTCTCACACCTGCTGTAGTACTCCTGAAGTGAGTGTGTCAGAGCACATCTGTATTCTCTCTCACACCTGCTGTAGTACTCCTGATGAGAGTGTGTCAGAGCACATCTGTATTCTCTCTCACACCTGCTGTAGTACTCCTGAAGTGAGTGTGTCAGAGCACATCTGTATTCTCTCTCACACCTGCTGCAGTACTCCTGAAGTGTGTCAGAGCACATCTGTATTCTCTCCCACACCTGCTGTAGTACTCCTGAAGTGAGTGTGTCAGAGCACACCTGTATTCTCTCCCACACCTGCTGCAGTACTCCTGATGAGAGTGTGTCAGAGCACACCTGTATTCTCTCCCACACCTGCTGTAGTATTCCTGATGTGAGTGTGTCAGAGCACACCTGTATTCTCTCCCACACCTGCTGTAGTACTCCTGAAGTGAGTGTGTCAGAGCACACCTGTATTCTCTCCCACACCTGCTGTAGTACTCCTGATGTGAGTGTGTCAGAGCACATCTGTATTCTCTCTCACACCTGCTGCTGTATTCCTGATGTGAGTGTGTCAGAGCAACCTATATTCTCTCCAACACCTGCTGAAGTATTCCTGATGTGAGTGTGTCAGAGCACAACTGTATTCTCTCCCACACCTGCTGTAGTACTCCTGATGTGAGTGTGTCAGAGCACAACTGTATTCTCCCCACACCTGCTGAAGTACTCCTGATGTGAGTGTGTCAGAGCAACCTGTATTCTCTCCCACACCTGCTGCAGTACTCCTGATGTGAGTGTGTCAGAGCACACCTGTATTCTCCCCCACACCTGCTGCTGTATTCCTGATGTGAGTGTGTCAGAGCAACCTGTATTCTCTCCCACACCTGCTGTAGAGAAGCTTTCCATCAGGAAACTTCCTGTTGCCCCCACTAATGCACCAGAAAGCCTCTCGCTCTTCTTTCTCCCACAGTGAACATGAGCTCACTTTCCCCAGCACATCCTTTTGTACAGTTAACTTTAAAATACATCCAGTATATTCTTTACCTAAAATACTCTCATAGAAATCTTGATAACTCCTGGGACTCACCAACTGTATTTCATGTTGACAAGAAAATTACCTGTTTATACGCAGAGCCCACATCCAAAATACACAAAACAGGAGTCTCATTCTTTAGAAGGCAATTTTTTTGCACTGATTGTGAGCACATCAGTTTTACGCATAGAAATAGACTTAGGTGTCTTTTAATATTTGAATAATTTTCTACATCTCCTGACTTTGAATTTGGTGAAATGACCCTCCACTTCCTGCTTTCTTCTTTTTTTCTCACCTTGGAAACTTGAAGCTGAAATTCCATTTGTAACACAGGCATCATCATTTTTACCCTATCCATTCTTTAAACAGATTTATGTCTCCTGGCAATCACCACACTTCAGGACCAAAACCAGCAACTGATTTACAAGCTTCATTGTAGAGTTTGCTTTGAACTAGCTTGACAATCAAGAGTATAAAGATATATTCAGCTAAATTACTGCCATCCATTGTTGACATTAGATCAGCACCATTTAAACTAATGATTAAAATGACATTAAAAGATCTGTCGTCTCTCTTACTTTCTAGGTAGAAGAAAAGATTGTATGTTTGCTTAAGTGATAACAACAACATCATTAGACAACTGCCATTGTCACAGTGGCAGCTGGTCATGCAGGAATACTCCATGACTAGTGCATTTGAGGGCTAGTCATGTGCATTTGAGGGCTAGTCACTGTGCTGGAGGTGAAGGCAGTGTAGCAAGGGTAGAAAGGCACAGACTGAACTCTGTCTGGAATGCGTGTGTCAGGGTTTCGCCTCTATCATGTGGACAAATCTTAAGAATCCCCATGAAAAGAGCTATTGGTATGTCTGCCAAAAATTAAGACTATAAAGACACAATTGTGAGGTTTCCAGTATTTACTACTAGAAAAGCAGGAAGGATACATGAGTGTCCTAAATCCTAGGGGAAATATACATTGATTAATATGCTAGAAAGATCCAATAGCCAATCCTTCAAAAATGTAGACAAAGCATCAGATATCTCACATATTACTTAAACAACTGTTGCTTTGTATGCAATCAGAAGGATGTTGAAGAAACTCACATGAGGTATCCCATGAAAAACCCACAGCACTTTCCCCAGCATCTTATGAGAAGCCTGTAGGATGAGGGAAAGCCACAAGAAGGACCCCATCTGGAAGCCGTAGTGCCCTTCAGTGGCTCCCTGTCCTTGGTGCCTTGAGAGGAGAACACAATTCCCTGTGTGGTTATCCAGTTAAGTAAGCTAACTAACTGGTAACCAAAACAACACAGCACAGCACAGCACAAAACAAAAATTGAATTTACTAAGAAAACAAAACTTACATAATCAATTCCAGAAGAAGTCATATGTAGTGATGTTGGAGGTCCTTCTGTCTATGTGTTGCTTTTATTGGTTAATTAATAAAGAGCTGCTTTGAGGCTATCACAGGAAAGAACAGAGCTAGGTGGGGAAAGCTAGGCTGTATGCTGGGAGAAAGAAGGGTGGAGTCAGGGAGAAGCCATGGAGCCACCAGAGACAGATGTTGGGAACTTTACCCGGTAAGCCACAGCCATGTGGCAATATACAGATTAATAGAAATGTGTTAAATTAGTATGTAAGAATTACCCAATAAGAAGCTAGAGCTAACGGGCCAAGCAATGATTTAATTAATATAGTTTCTGTGTGATTATATTGTTTCTAAGCTAGCTGGGCAGCCGGGAACCAACGAGCAGTCCCCTCCAATAATGTAGTGATTGTAATGAAGTGAAATCTGGAAAATGTAAGTAAGCTGTGTTGTACTGTAGTTCTGATATGACATTGTCTGCTAACCCTTCAATCATCAACTCAACTGTTGTTGTCCACAATTCTTGAAGAATACTACTTTATGCCATTTCACGTTAGTCATATCAGGGAATCTGAGTAATTATGTCATGGTGTCTGATTTAAACAGAAAAAAATCTGAGCCATTATCCATTTATGTAAGCTCAACTCACACACCAAGAGTAATGGACTCTGTAGTCATGATGGACAGGTTTGACAAGAGGCAAGCTCAGCATGGCTCTAGATCCCTGCTGCTCTAACTGCTCGTTGCTGACCACTTGGTACTTCAATTCTGAGAAATACTCTGAAGCCAATGTCTCTAATCCACCTTTAACTAAAGACTTTCTTCATACAGCCTAGAAGATCCTCCTTCTGGGACTATATTTCCACTAAGAGATATTTAAATCAACACTTACAGTAAGATCATAGAAGAAATGTTTGCACAATTAGGCAATACCAGTATGTGAAATCCTTGGATATATGATGATGCAACAGCAAAGAACACTGTATTCACACACACACACACACACACACACACACTTACACACACAAACTCAGGTATTCAAACTAATAGTGAAATATGGAGCTCACCGAAATATAAACGTCTAGCTTTCTATTCAGTCTCTGTTGTCAGGATCTTGTGACCTTAGTTTTAAAATCAAGAGAACCATAAGGTCACTTAAAACTTTGTTTAAATTAGAATTTTTTGGAGAATATTTTTCTTCCTATGCATACATTTGAATGTATTATGTTCAATTTTAGGTAAATATAAAACTGTATAATTCCTTGATGTCCTTATTGTTGTTGACGTTATTTTTCCCTTGACTCCCTTCTGTCTTGATCTCTTTCCCCCTCCCAAGTTGGAGGGCCTTCCTCATTTTTCTGTTTCATATCAGTTTTACCTGAACTATACCTCATACACACACACACACACGCACACACACACACACACACACACACACACACACTCACACACCTTCATTGTGGTCTCCTTATACTTTTCTGTTTCAGTGGTTACTTTGTGTTTTATGTTCCCATCTGGAGACTTCTAGCTGAGAAGAATGGATGAGAAAGAACAAGTGGCTCTCGTTTTCTGGACCTGAATCACCTCACTCGACATAATGTTTTCTAGGTCCACTAAAGAAACCTGCAGATCTCATGATTTCACTCTTCCTTACAGCTGGAGAGTGCTGTATCATATTCCACAGGTGTTGTTGAGAAACACCTGTGGAATATGATATCAGGCTCTTAGGGCAGATGCCAAAGAGTGGTAGATCTGGGCCATGTGAAAGATTGGGTTTTTGTTGTTGTTTTTGGTTATTTGTTATACTGATTTTCAGAATAGCCGCACTGATTTGCATTCTACCAACAGAGAATGAGCTGGAGCTAACCAAAACTTTTTCTTCATGAAGTCTAGTTTCCTTGGTACCAGAAAATGCTATGCAGCATGCCAAGGGAATGAAGCAGTTGATAGTGATGCACAGCTGCAACACCTGTGAACCAAAGCATTGACGAGCGTGGGAAGAGATCCGTAAGAAATGCAGTGAGTGGCAGAACCAGCAGCTGTTTAACTGAACTAAGGGCCTCTGCTCACGCAAGAAAACCATCCCTGGTCCTAGAAACTTAGAACTAAAGGCCTACTCATGCAAGAAAAGCCATCCCTGGTCCTAGAAGCTTAGAACTAAAGGCCTACTCATGCAAGAAAAGCCATCCCTGGTCCTAGAAGCTTAGAACTAAAGGCCTACTCATGCAAGAAAAGCCATCCCTGGTCCTAGAAGCTTAGAACTAAAGGCCTACTCATGCAAGAAAAGCCATCCCTGGTCCTAGAAACCTAGAACTAAAGGCCTACTCATGCAAGAAAAGCCATCTCTGGTCCTAGAAACCTAGTGACTTCCTGGGGCCAATGAGGCCATGGACCTCAGAAAAGGATCTACCCCCATGATTTTGCTAGACAAGTATAACCCCTTAATACATTCTAAATCTTATCCTTATACCCCCCCACACACACAGATAAGTACAGCCACCACCTATCATAAAAGACGTTTTTCTATAGTAAAGGAAGACCGTCACTGGGCACAATGTAAGGATCAATATACTGTGGAAAGCCCATCCCCAATGGCTACATATACGTCATAGCTCTGCATCTATAGCTCTAGAAAGATTACAGGAGCCAGAACACAGGGAGTCTGTGATGAAATGGTCCCTCTAAGAAATGACTGCACAAACAAGACTGGAGCAATGGCATATCAGTGTGCAAATTAACATGAAAGGAAGGAAGTTTCAGGGGATCCCACCTCTAGACAAAGAACTATATTCAAGTAATAACTGCTGGGAGAGGGAGAGTTAGGCTCTCTCAGTGATGATCTCCCTACCTGTTTTTCCAATGCAAAATGGTCAGTTCTGAAACCACATGCGCACAAATAACAAAATTGACCTGGCATGCTGCATTCATGTATTTGTACATATATAAACATACACATATATAACAAGATTAAAGAAAAATACTATACCAATTGGAGAGCAAGGGGACATGGGAGATGTTGAAGCGAGAAAAGGGAAGATAAAGGAGGAAAGGGTTAATGATATAATTTTACTTTAATTAAAAATGTATAAAAGAAATTTTTAAAAGTAAAAATAAAAAAGGATATCCTTTTGAATAAGTGGGTTCTGCCAGGGAAATATTTTAAGTACTTGAAAGGAAAGCGATTGGAGTGAAATAACAAAATAATATTGAGCACCAGTGGAGAAAAATTAAGAATGTGAATAGTTCCAGTGAGATGCATTTTTGAGTGCAGCTACTGTTATAGAATTCTAAGCTTTCAAAGGTTAAAACCCTTTGTTCTCGTCTGATGTGGACAATCTAAAAATGGTACAAATGATAAATTGGATTCCAAAATGGATTAATTTATGCTAACTAGGTGAACATTTAGAATCAATTCTTCAGAGTGCTTACTGAGGAAAAATGAAGAAGTTTTGTGCTATGGCTCATCTGTGTAAGCTGAACATATTCTGGTGAGAACTAAAGATGCCTGGGGAACATATTACCAGCACCGGAGAATGTTAATACACAATGTACATGTGGACCCGAGGTTGGAATGTCCCGGGATCACAGGGCCATCTTCTTAATCATGATACAAATGCCTCTGAGAAGCACAGTTTAGGAAATAATATCTTTTATTAATTAGGTTTGTGATTTGACAATTAATTGCATCTATATAATGCATTTTGCTTACTCTCTCTCTCTGCTGTCTCTTATCTCCTTCTCACCCATCAGCCTCCTTTCTTCTCTACAGATCTTAGAAGAATATTTTTATTTAGACATTAGTTTTATGTTTCTACCCCCATGTTGCCAGCAAAGACATTCAATTGATTGGATACTCCTAATGTTTCCGGAGATGGACAAAGGGAGACATAAAAGTAAGGCTCTATCCATCCATGTGTGGGATGGCTGTTGTGGGTTGTCAACTGACTATGTCTAGAATAAACTACAAGCCAGAAATGGAGTGCTCACTTGTGTTCTGGATCTTGAGGCAGGAAGGCAACGTGGCCTTTCACCCAGATCTTGAGACTGGAAGGCACACCTTTAATCAGGGACACACCTGCTGGAAGCCTATGTAAGAGGGACGGAAGAAGGAAGCTTTCTTCTTCACCTGCCTGCCCTCCCCTTGTCAGCACATCCACTCCTTCACTGGCATTGGAGCCGACTTCTTTGGGATTCCAGCTTAGACAGAAGACCAGCGGAGACACCCAGCCTCGGGGGAACGAGCAACTACTAGATTCTTGGACTTGCCATTCACAGCTAGCCATTGTTGGACTGCCTGTAAGTCGTCCCAATACATTCTCTAATATTTATATGTAGAGAGAGGGACTCAGTCTACAAGCTCTGTAACTCTCAACAGCTCTGACTAAAACAGATTTGGGTGTCGGGAGTGGTATGACACCCTGCCATGCTTTTGTTGGAAGGAATATGGACCTGGGAACTATACATTAGAAAAGCAGTTGAACGCACTGAGTTTCTGCTTAATGGGCCCTACAAGTAGGAACATGAAAGGCAGTGGTACTGAATGTGATTTGAACTGTGGGTGCCTGGATCAAGAGATTTCAGAGAAGAATGTTAGTATGTGGCCTAGAGACCAGTCTTGATACTTTCAAGAGAGTGACTGCCAGCCAGGATCCATCTGGAGGGGTAAGTGTGTGCCTGCCTGGCTGGACGGTCCCGGGAGTGTGGGCCCTCTCCAATTCCCCTAAACGTTTCTGACCATTCAGCGGGGTGTCTCCCCGGCTACTGGCTTCCTCTGTTTGCCCCTTTCCATCTTCCCACCAAGCACTCCTTTCCATCTCCTGGGTGCTAGGATCCCCAAACTCAGCTTGCTTTGGGGCAGAGGGTCTGGGGACCCAGTGGTAAGGGCTTCTGCCCCAGGGGCTTCTTTGTTCCATGTGACCCTTTCCCACACCAAGCCCGCCCTTTTGTCTGCAGGGTCCTTGGCCCAGTGACGGGCCCTGTTCCTGTGCCGGGACCCATCTGGAGGGATCCACCAACACAGCCTGCTTCAGGGCAGAGGGGATCTGAGAGCCAGCTCCAGTGCTGAGGGTACCTAAGAGAGGGCAGATCAAGAAAAACCCCCAAGTACACAGTCAGCCACAGCAGAGATTGGACCAAGACACCAAGACTTCCCTGGAAGTCTTTTGAAGGAAGAGATGGGCAGGTGCCAATGCAAGAATTCCTCCAACAACCTGAAAGGCAACTTGATATCACCAGAATCCAGCGAACATGCAACAGGAAGACTTGAACACCCTAATCCAGAAGCAGTGGAAGAAATCGACTTTAAATGTACCATTATAAAAATGATAGAGACCCTTAAACAGGATGTGAAAAACTCCCTTAAAGAAATGGAAGAGAAGACAAACAAAAAGTTAGAAGAAATTAGTAAATCCCTCAAAGATACCCAAGAAAACCAAGAAAAAGCAATCAAACAGGTAAAGGAAACAGTTCAAGACTTGAAGACTGAAATGGAGGTAATAAAGAAAACACAAACCAAGGAAAGGCTGGATATGGAAAATATGGGTAAATGAACAGGAACTACAGAGACAAGTATAACCAGCAGAATACAAGAGATAGAAGAAAGGCAGCTAACATTAAATTAAATGGAGAGAAACTCAGAGCAATTCCACTAAAATCAGGAACAAGACAAGGCTGTCCACTGTCTCCATATCTCTTCAACATAGTGTTTGAAGTTTTAGCAATAGCAATAAGACAATGTAAGGAAATTAAGGGGATTCGAATTGGAAAGGAAGAAGTCAAACTTTCGTTACTTGCAGATGATATGATAGTGTATATAAGTGACCCCAAAAACTTTACCAAAGAACTCCTGCAGCTGATAAGTAACTTCAGTGATATGGCAGGATACAAAATCAACTCAAAAAAATCAGTACCCTCCTATACACAAACGGTAAAGAAGCAGAGAGGGAAATCAGAGAAACATCACCTTTCATGATAGCCACAAATAGCATAAAATATCTTGGGGTTACACTAACCAAGGAAGTGAAAGATCTATTTGACAAGAATTTTAAGGCCTTGAAGAAAGAAATTGAAGAGGATACCAGAAAATGGAAAGATCTCCCATGCTCCTGGATTGGTAGGATCAACATAGTAAAAATGGCAATTCTACCAAAGGCAATCTATAGATTCAATGCAATCCCCATCAAAATCCCAACAAAATTCTTCACAGACCTTGAGAGAACAATAATTAACTTTGTATGGAAAAACAAAAAGCCCAGGATAGCCAAAACAATCCTATACAATAAAGGAACTTTCGGAGGCATTACCATCCCTGACTTCAAACTCTGTTACAGAGCTACAGTAAAGAAAACAGCTTGGTACTGGCAAAAAAACAGAGACGTTGATCAATGGAATCAAATCGAAGACCCGGATATTAATCCACAAACCTATGAACACCTCATTTTTGACAAAGAAGCTAAAATTATACAATGGAAAAAAGAAAACATCTTTAACAAATGGTGCTTGCATAACTGAATGTCAACCTGTAGGAGAATGAAAGTAGATCCTTATCTATCACCATGCACAAAAATCAAGTCCAAATGGATTAAAGACCTCAATATAAATCTGACCACACTAAACCTGATAGAAGAGAAAGTGGGAAGTAGCCTGCAATACATGGGTATGGGAGACCACTTCCTATGTATAACCCCAGTGGCACAGACAATAAGAGCAACAATGAATAAATGGGACCTCCTGAAATTGAGAAGCTTCTGTAAAGCAAAGGACACAGTCATTAAGACAAAAAGGCATCCTACTGAATGGGAGAAGATCTTCACCAACCCCACATCAGACAAAGGTCTGCTCTCCAAAATATATAAAGAACTCAAGAAACTAGACATTAAAATTCTAAATAACCCAATTAAAAAATGGGATACTGAACTTAACAGAGAATTCTCAACAGAAGAATTTCAAATGGCCAAAAGATACTTAAGGACATGTTCAACTTGCTTAGCGATCAGGGAAATGCAAATAAAAACAACCCTGAGATATCATTTTACACCTGTCAGAATGGCTAAAATCAAACACACCAATGATAACCTATGCTGGAGAGGATGTGGAGTAAGGGGAACACTCATCCATTGCTGGTGGGAATGCAAACTTGCGCAACCACTTTGGAAATCAATGTGGCGGTTTCTCAGAAAACTGGGAATCAACCTACCTCAGGATCTAGCAATACCACTCTTGGGAATGTACCCAAGAGATGCCCAATCATATAACAAAAGCATTTGTTCAACTGTGTTCATAGCAGCAGTATTTGTAATAGCCAGAACCTGGAAACAACCTAGATGCCCCTCAATGGGAGAACGGATAAAGAAAGTGTGGCATATCTACATACCAGAGTACTACTCAGCGGTAAAAAAACAATGTCATCTTGAATTTTGCAGGCAAATGGATGGAAGTAGAAAACAATATCCTGAGTGAGATAACCCAGACCCAAAAATATAAATATGGTATGTACTCTCTCATCAGTGGATTCTATCCATAAACAAAGGACATTGAGCCTATAGTTCATGATCCTAGAGAAGCTAAGTAATAAGGTGAACCCAAAGAAAAACATATATATATCCTTCTGGAAATTGGAAGCAGACGGGATCGCCAGGCAGGGGATGGGAGCATAGGGGTGGGGGTGGAGTGGGAGGAGGGGGAGAGGCGGCAGAGAGGGGAGAGGAGAAGGGTTGGGGAGAGCTTGGGGGAGTGGAATGATTGAGAGGGAGGAGGGATGGATATAGGAACAGGGAAGAGGATGTCTTGGTGGGGGAGCCATTTTGGGGTTGGCAGGAGGCTTGGCTCTGGAGGGGTTCCCAGGTGTCCACGGGGATGTCCTCAGCTGGCACACTGGGCAATGGAGGAGAGGGTGTCTGAACTGGCCTTGTCAAGTAGTCAGTCTAAGGACTATTTTGAATATCACCATAGAACCTTTGTTGGGCGACAGATGCAGATGGAGATGGGGACCCACATCGGAGCACTGGACTGAGCTCCCAAGGTCCAGTTGAGGAGCAGAGGGAGGGAGAAGATGAGCAAGGAAGTCAGGACCACGAGGGGTTGGTGCACCCACTAAGACAGTGTGCCTGATCTGATGGGAGCTCACCGGAGCCAGCTGGACTGGGACTGAACGAGCATGTGATCAAGCTGGACCCTCTGAACGTGGCGGACGACTGGGGCAGATTGAGAGGCCAATGATGGTGGAGCTGGGATTTGTCTCTACTACAAGTGCTGGCTTTTGGGATCCTGGTCTATTTGAATGCAGACCTTCCTGAGCCTGGATGGAGGGGGAAGGGCCTTGGACTTCACACAGGGCAGGATACCCTGCCCTCTCCTAGGACTGGAGGGGGAATGGGGAGGGTGAATTGGGGAGCGGGAGGGAAATGGGAGGAGGGGAGGAAGTGGAAGTTTTGAATGGTATTATTTATAAAGCAATAAAAAAATAAAAATAAAATCCTTTAAAAAAATAAAAAATAAATAAAAAAGAGAGTGGCTGCCTTTTGTCCTTGTCATAAGAGACTACCTGAGGCTACAGTGAAGAGTTTTAGATTAATTCCCTTGGCAGAGGAAATCTCAAAAGAACCGATTATAAAATCTGTTGTGTGGTAATTAGGGGTAACACTAATGAAAATTTATAATGAAAAGGAGCAAGCTGAGAGGGGTAAATTGCAAAGTGTAAAATCTGAGAAGGAGCCCCTGGAAGTGGAATGGAACAAAGTCCTGTATTCAAGGAGATAAGCAGATTAAGAAATGGAATAAAGGGAGTGGTGGTCTCAGGGTGAGATCCCATCAAGCTAAATTTCCAACCTGTGAAAAGGAATTAAAGGAATGCTTGGAGACAGGTGTGGTGATGCACACCTTTAATCCTAGCCAGGGAGGGCAGAGGCTAGAGGAACTCTTAAGTTTGAGGCCAGCCTGATCTGCAGAGCAAGTTCCAGAACAACCAAGTTTAAGCAGTGACGGAAAATGTTGAGAACAGAAAGTTGGTGAAGATGTAATTGAGCCATGGTCCAGTCCCAGCAAGCAGTGGAGCTTGGCAGATTTGTCCATGAAGAGTCCAGAAATAGAGTATAGAAATCAAGGGTCTGGTCCAGGAGTCAAGAATATAGAGTTGTAAGCCCAAACACATTTTGAGGGGAAAAAAACATAAAGCTGGCAACCACTGTTAACCTTTAACAAACTCTTTCTTCCTTAAGAGCAGACATTTTGGCAGTCACCGTGTACAGAGGTGAACTTTTAACAATTGTCTCCTGCATCCCAGCTTCCCAGCTGGGCAGGTACTGCAGATAAAGGTTAGCTTCTAACTATTGCCTCTATGGGACCTTCTGCTTGTATTCTCTTGATTTTTAACTGTCCCCCTCGGTGACTCTACTCTCTGTCTTGCATTCTTTCTGGGACAGTGAAAAGTGGCTGTGTCAGTCACAGGCTTTCGCAAACATCCTAAGTTAACATTCAATACCCTATAACCAAAAGTTGCAAAACTTAAAATTTAATGTGACTTTAAGCCTAACCTCAAGGTTGTAAAAACTCTTTGACCCACACCTGGTGCTTGATTTTGCTATAATAGGAGGTCCCAAACCAGTCCCAATCACCACAATTTCGGAAGCCCAATCTCAGGCTCTGGTCACAGCTGATAGGCTTTGTATGCCCATGGTGATTTTTTTCACCTTTTATGGAATAAAGTTTACTTCTGGTGTAAGGGACATTGGTTGTCTGTCCCCCATCACTGAGCAAACACGCCCCCCCCCCCGGGCCCAACAGCCACATGGTTCTAACTTCGGAGTCAAAGACAGAAAAAAAGGCATTATGGAACCTTCCTCCAAAACTAAGAAAAGCAACTGAGGCCAGGCATGCGTCAGGGGTCTCCCTGAATAGAGGCCTGGAGAGGCCATTTTGTGAAGCTGTGAAGGTGAAGCCTGGCTTGCCTTGGAGACCCCAACATGTTGGAGACAGGGAATATTTGCTGAGGAGAGCTGCTAACAGGAAGTAGAAGCAGCCCATGAGAAAGGAGGATGTTGCAGTCAACAAAGCTGAAAAGAGTTGGAGATCTGAAGAGTGCTTCGACATCAAACATGAAGATACAGAGTTAAATCTTTTCCTATATAAGAGCTGCCATGGTCATGGTGTCTCTTCACAGCAATAGAAACCCTAAGACGATGCCCAATATGAATAAGGGAGTGAAACCCTTATTTGAAAGTCAAGGGAAGCCGAAAGTTGCCAGCATAGAGGTCAAGAACTTAAGAGAATCCCGGGGCAGTGGAATAAGGGGCTTTAAAGAAGGTGAATGGGAAGGGTAATAGAACACGTGTGGCATGGAAGAAAAGGGGGTCCTGAGGGTGGGTATGAGAAGGAGGAGCAGGTGGATAGAAAACTAAGAGGGGCGGGTAAAGTGGGAATCAACCAAAACTAAGTATTATAAAAATAACATAGTAAAACAAACCTGCTGCTTCTTGAGCTAATTAAGAGCAAAAGATAAATAAAAGAATCATTAAAAGTAATGAATGTTGAGCAACACATGACTACGCTTGATTAAAGCTTATTATTATAAGAAAGAAGCAAAGTGGATAGAAAGAGATGATGTGTCTTTCACAGCCTTTGAGATAATATAGAGCATGGATGTTCATATGAAGTGCAGGAATCTGCTTGTTTGAGTGTTAGCTCAGACAATCCATGTGCGAATGGCTAAGCTTCCAAATGACCAAAGATAGTGAGCAGAAATGCCGGCAAAGAGATAGTAAACCTTATTCAGGGCTGTCGCTAGACCTTGGAGGAATACATTTCTCACTGGCTTGAGAAATGGGCACAAGAGTCCAGGTTAACATGGCAGCTGGAAAGTGAGGCGGGAATCCTGACACAATGCAGAGTGGCCAAGTTTGTTCATGAACTGGGCAGCCATCTCTAGCCAACTTTTTAACTAGCCACACGCAGCTAACAATAACTACATTGAAGAGGGTGAAGAGAGCAGAAATTGTAGCTGATACCCATTTCTGGTGAGACACAGTGGGAAATTTTTACTCCTTGTCAGAAAGGAAGGAAGGGAGGGAGGGAAGGAGGGAGGGAGGAAGGAAGAAAGAGAAAGAGGCATTAAGGAAGTTATATTATAATTTGATTTCTGGAGCAGTTCAGTCAGAATATTCAGAATACTTTAGAAAAACAAGTCATAAAAATCCATGGAAAGGAGGAGAGCTGTCAACTGAGCCTTCACTGCCTGCAGATTTTAGCAAACAGAATGCAAGGAGGAAAGAGGCTCAGTCACAGCCATGGGCTCTCTTGCCAGCATGGCCACCAGGCTCCCTTCTCATCTTCACCGCCCGCCAGCTCTCCACGGTTACTGCTTTATTCCCTCGGGGATTCACACATTTGTCTTTGCTATTAGAGCAAGAGTAGGAAGAGTCTGTGGAAAAATAATGAGCAGTCAGAAACAGTGATGTTTTATTTCCTAGTTATCTGAGTCCTTTAGCTTTCCCAGTTTGAGGGCTCACTGTTTAAGGGAGCTGTTTGGAGAAGTGTCTGGGCTGTGGTGCTTCTGCAGTTCACTTGTTAGACTTCCGTGGGGCTGAGGAGAGAATGTAGCTGGGCACCTGCTGAAATGTGTGCCTTGCCTCCGCTCACTCCAGGACTTACTCTAGCTATTCCATTAATTTGACTATCCCAAGAATTACAGTGCTCTCAGGAAGTCAACGATTTCATTTCATTTTCTAAGAATTAGTTCCAGAAAGTTCAATACACAGAGAAGCTTAGCAACACACCATGTCATGATCCCTGGCTCAGTGTGTTTTACACATCTGCATCTTTCCACCAGATCTGTTATTAATTAATAAAGTTAATTTTATCATATGCTCACAGTCCCCAGGAATCGCCCTGGAGTAGAAATGAACGTTAATGAACATGGCAGAAAAGGTCACTGCCTTTAATTTATACTTGCTGTTCTGTCTCAGAAGCTACATATCTTCTGACTTGGAATTTTAATCAACTAATATATCCATTATAATTTTCATTGCTGATAAAAGCATTCCATTTGCTGGTTTTCCTAACCTGCTATATGCTAAGGACAAGTGTCTGCCTTCATTAGTGACAATCAGAGGCCTTTCCAAATGTTATTTTCCTTCATCTATAATGTTTCTGTCTGTCTTCCTGTCAGAGCCGATCCACGGGAGCACACTTGAAATGATGCATGCTACGTTCTACAACATACTTTCTACTCCAGAATCATCTAGACATGATTTACCCTCTGCTTTGTACACAACAGAGAACAAATAACACAGGTGAATAGCATTTTGATGGAATTCATTGTCATCTAAAAGAAATTCATTTCTCAAAATTGAAAGTAAACATGTTCTCATTCTTTTTCATGATCATTTTTGAGTAATTCATAACACTTAGCACTTATTATGCTATAAAAATTAAAACATCATACAGCTAAGTTCTAAGCAGGTGGCAGGAACTAAAGTCATGTGATTATGATTGTTTTAAAGCAAATAACTTTTAAGCATGAGTTGTATGAATGAGGGGCATTTTATGTATTATATCATCAAAATATAAAACTTAAGTTTTATGGTGAAATGAGTTCATCAGTAAAATAAGTACTCATTTATACCTAAAAACCATTTATTTAAATTTGGTCTCTTGTGCTATTCAATACTCAAGATTCAAAGATTATGACAAAGTTAGGCAATACTTCAGATGCCTATCTATTATAGCTCTCTTCGTCTATTTAGAAGAAAGGGTTTGCTAATGAAGCACTGTTGAATCAACCAGACCTTTAATCTGCATAGCAATAGAAGCAAGCAATTTCTTAGCAGTTTTAATCAAAAGTCAAGGGCGATTTTTAAGATTATCTTCAAAAACCATTCTTTTCCATGCCTTTACGTCCCTAAAGTGAATCATCATTTTTGAAACTAGAGTTCTAGCCAAAAGTGCAGAGTATACCTGGAGCGCCTTCCATCTGCTCAAACAGGGAGCTGAAAATGAAGATAAACACTCAAATTCCAAATTAGGTAAGGTATATATAGTCACTGAATGGGGCCAAATAGTCATGCCCAAAGGACACAAAAGTTGGGACAAAGTTTAGAGGATCAAATGCTTTCAGGAAAAGCAACACAGCACACCCACTTTCTCTAGAACACCAGTGAACTCCCTGGAAATGAAAACTGCTGGTCCTTGAGGTGCCATCTGGGAGTGATTTGCTTCTCATGATAGGGGAAGAATCAAAACCCTTCACACAGCCCTCTGAGGGCTGGCTCCCAGGCACAACAGAGAGATACCGTGGGAGGCGTCCCAAAGTTGCTCACCCAGGGCATGCTCTGCTCCAGAACAGTAGTGTCGCACAACTTCCTCAGCAACAGTGAGCATGGGGGAAACACGGAAGAATTCATGAACAAATGAGAGCATGAACGGGAGCAGGGCACCCCCAAAAGGACTTGAATGTTAAGCCATTAAAAACCATATCACCTACAGTGTCAGAAGACATATGCAATTGGAAAAACACAGGTCAATTGAAAAACAGATAAAGGTGCTCACATAGACACAACAAAGAATAGTAATAATAGAGAGGAAATGAGAGAGGAAGGGAGGGAGGGAGAGAGAGAAGCCCTTCATGGACTGAGTGAGATCTGAAGGCCCACCTGCAGTCCTGAGAAGGTCAAGAAAGAAAGAATATGCACAGCAAAGAGGGACAGAGAACGCGTGCAACCGAGAATGACTTAGAATTCTTCAGAATTAGAAAAATAAATACATTAATTTTAAAAAGTGAATGAACACAGTCCAGATCAAATAGATTTTTAAAACAGATTGAACATAGATAAAACACTGCTATTCTTACTAAAGCATCAGAAATTGAGGCCACTGAGGAGCTGTCTCCAGATACCAATGAAAGGGGACAGTGGGTTATAAGACCATGCCAGTGTCTTGATCACAGAGCAAGGGGCTCTCAACTTCCCCACTAGGAAACAGAGGTGAGTCAGCTACAATGGAGGTTTGCATCTTCTATGTGCTCAGAGTAAACAGTTTTCTAGCAAAATTGTTATGCCCGGCCAAACTATCATGCAAAAATTCAAATTAAAGAAAGAGAGTTTCAAGTCTGTCAAACGCAATATTTAGTGTAGGCACTAGCTATGTAAGAGGAGTGTGAGATGATTTGTCAGAAGACATACCCGCTGGGAGGAAAGACCTAAAAACAATTCAATTTTCAATTGAAAAATAAATGCTTTTACGTATCTTAAATTCTGGCTTGAGATTTTTTTACAGAGTTATTAAAGATTGGAGTAAGAATTTTGTTTTCCTATTGGGCATATTGATTAATTTTTTCCAATAATATTTCTGCATAAAACATAGCAAACAATTTAAAATATTTCAAAGTAATCAAATCATGAAGAATAAAATACTTGCATTTCAAATGCAACAGGAGAAAATTAATAAAAGCTATGACATATGTCTAGCATATATAAAAATACTTTAGACTATATAAATATATAAAATATATCCATCACAAACAGGGGATCAACAATACCCTACTAGGTAGACATTCAGAATGTCAGTCACAAAAATTACAGGTGTGAGTACTAAGATAACATAATGGGAAACAGCTTCACACTGAACCTTTAAACTATGGTTGATATTATCATTTGAGTTTCATGAATTAAAGTGTTCAAACCTACTGAATAGAAACAAATACTAAAACCAGTTTTGCAAACTGTTTCTCTCTCTCTCTCTCTCATTGGGTAGAGGCTTTCAGCAATAGTCACAAACAGTTCTAATAGTCAGAAACAGTTCTAAATCTCAACCGCTTATATTTGCTCATCTATTAGTATGCATTTATATTGTTTGTGAATACCTTTTCCTTATTCTATAATTCAATAGTCAGTTCACACTTTCCCTTTAGCTTGCAGTGGAAAACAAAAGAAGTATCACAAGTCTTCACAAATCCCGGTTTCTGGGCTTCTCATCCATCACACAGACTTTGGATTCAGGTAAGCCTTCTTACTGGGTCCATTTCTTTCTTTGTCCCTATTCCCCTTAAGATATTTGCCTACCAAACATTTCGTGCTTCGAATTTCAGATGGATTACATGTTTCCAGACAGACGAACAATATCTATCTTTTCCTTTTTGCTGACACCCCTTTCAGGAGACACATGCCGGGACTCGTGCCTGGGGACCCATGGGGGAGGCAGGCAAATAGAGTACCTGAAACTGGCATTACAATAAGGTGCAAGGCTGGGCCACAATCTCTTGTCTCTCAACTCAGTATGGTCCCATGCATTACTAGGCTTGCTCTTGGAAGCCAGCAACATGACTTAAGAGAACCTGAACAAGTCAGCTTCCCCAACCCTCAAAAGAAAAGATCAAAATGAAGGGTCTTCCTTCAGCTGAGAGCTGGGAGCTAAGGGAATGGATTTTCAGACAACTTTGACCTTCGGTCCTTCTGTAGGGGGACCTGCATATTGTGCAGGTCCTAATTGTCCCTGATGTACTTGGTTTGAATTCCACACACACAGAATCCATGGACACTGTGAATCTTTACTTTTAGGGACATTTTTCCATAATTGTATAACTATTTGTGATTTATATCCCTTTATAATTTATTTAACATGGATTATTTTGGCCTCAAGTGTTTAGGACAACAATATGATTTATCACTTTTCTTCTAACATTTTCTTCTCATCAGGGAATAATTTTCCAGTGACCTTTATTTTGGCATCGTTTGGCAGGATACATTTGATATTTAACTTTATGTAAATAAATCGTAGGCATTTTCCACACCCATGTTTTGCTGGGCTCATTTTTCATTAAGATTTATCATATCTGCTAAGTACAGATGGAGGAGCCTTTCTTCTCGTTTTATACTCGAGCCCAGTGCTAATGTGCTTCCGCTTTCTTAAGGCAGCTATGCTTTGATGCTCAACATCCATCCTTACAAAGAGTCTCCTCTCCAAATAACTACATCTCCATGAACAAAGCCAAGCACCCCAGTTATGGACAAGACACAGGGAAGTAAATGTAAAGTGAACCCCACTTAAAAAGTTATTTGAAATGAGGATTTTGTATAAACTCCAGTTATATAAGAAGCCACGACAAAGTGGTTCAGGCTGGCCTTATTTGTAGGAACAGATTATTAGCGGAGTAACTCAACATTTTGGTTATTGTGACTTCTTTTCCCAAAGTCTGTGTTACAGATGCCACCATCTCAACATGACATCAGCTGCCATTCCACAGCTGCTGCTCAAGACTACATCCCACCAGCATCCCCATTTCATGAACTTCTCTCTCTCCCTGGCTATTTTACACATCAGGAACCTCTTATTTCCTCACCCAACCTGTCAAGCATGCATTTCCAAAGAAAACCTAAGAGCCAGTCCTTCAGGGCAGGCTTGCCGGGGGGAGCGGGGGGAGTAAATTTTAACCCTGTGCTTCAATTATGATCCCTACAAATCCTGTGGTCAATTTGATGTCTCTGCTGTAATTTAATTTCTTGGCTAGAAATTCTGCTTCAGAATAAGATCTGGTTGAACACCTGGGGTGCTAATCAGACTGATGAAGATGAAGCATCAAGACGAGCTTGGCGTGAGGGAAGCCTGGGCAGCTAATTCCTCAAGCTGTGTGGGGAAAACTTTCCTCTAATGCCCAGTAGCAGTCTTTCTTTAGTGAGTAACTACGTTATTTTCAGTGCTGAGAGATGTATGCATTTTATCCATAAATTCTCCTCATTTGTAATGTAAATCTAGCTTCTTGACAAAAGAGCTGACTGCTTCTTTATCCCTTTACATTTTTATATGTTTTTTTCTTCCCTTTTTCTCTATTCAACAAAAATTCTGAAAACAGAGTATCACTGTTCTTCCTAGCTTTATGTCAGCTTAGACACAATCTAAACTCATCGGAGAGGAGGGAACCTCAACTGAGAAAACACCTCCATGAGATCCAGATGTAGCACATTTTCTTGATGAGTGTTGACGGGGGAGGGCCCGGCCCATTGTGGGTGGTGCTGGGCTCTATAAGAAAGCGGGTTGAGTGTGCTAGTAAGCAGCACTCTTCCATGGCTTCTGCATCAGCTCCTGCCTCCAAATTCCTGCCCTGTTTGATTCCTGTCCTGACTTCCTTCAATAATCAACAACAATAATGGATACGTAAGCCAAATAAGCCCTTTTCTCTCCCACTTGCCTTTTGGTCATGGTGTTTCACCACAACAATAGAAACCCAAACTAGGACAATTGCAATAGGTTCTCATTTATGGAGGAGCCAGATGCTGCCAGCGACTTCAGTGGCTATTCAAGTCATGCCATCTGTTGTATGTGAGGAAGGCACGATAAGAAAGGGTAAGTCTGCATGCTATGTGCACAGTTCATTACATGGCACAAACAACTTTTATATATTATAAGGTCACAACAGAGATTCTATTATTAAAAATTTATTAAAACATGTAAATTACTTATTAAGGGCTAGGGAGATGGCTTAGTGGGCAGTAGCCCATACTGAAGGCAAGTATGAAGACCCAAACTTTCCGGTTCCCATGGGTGTGGGGGGGAGAGCCAGGAATAGATAAGTGCACCTGGAACGCCAGCGCAGTGGGAGGCTGAGACAGGAGGATTGCTGAGAATTGCTGGTGCCGGGTTCAGAAACAGACTTGTCTCAAAGGGAGACAAAGGGAGAGTGACAGATAGCATGTCTTTGCCATTGCTCCCCTCAGGGGGACTGACTAGGACACCTCTTAGGGCTTATTTTAGCCTTCTTCATACCAGTTCTGACATCCTTTCTTGAGCCTGCCATCTCAGTCCCCTTGGAACACTAACTGAAATTGCAGGTGCGCATTAATTTTCTGGAATGCAAAACTTACAAATAACTGTAGTTTGCTGGCATATCCTTGGACAGTATCAGTTCAAAGGCTAGAAGAACACTCACAGCTTTGCGGAGAGTATTAACCATGGCCTTAATGAAGAAAAATCCAAACCAGAATAAGAATATGTGCTATCATATTTCCTTGGGCTCAGACTTTGTTTTGTCCTCCTTTACCTACAGAGTTTGTAATAACTAATTCTCTCCATGTGGCTATGCAAACTGTTATATCAGGAGTCTCAAGGAAAGACTATATTTAAGTATATTCTCCAAGGAACGATGCAATTTAAAAGAGCTCATTAGCAACATAATGTTAACTAGGATATTAAAGAAACATTTCAAATTATTGAGTGTACTTACTGTCTCTTAAATTATGCCAATATAAGAAAAGTCAACTCAATAGTTCTTATGTAGCATAATCAATTATGGCCCATTTACAGATCTGGAAAAACCAGTGGGTATTAAAAGTTGAAATTGTATCTCAGAAGTATTTAAGGAAACATTTCCCATCTTGGGAGCACAGCATGTGTACTAACAAGGGCATGTTCACCTCATCATGATAGGGAAACAAACTACGCAGTTCCGAGCACTTTCTCATTTGCAGGAGCACTCTGTGCTTGCAAGCCACATGATGTCTGACGTTAGCAGATAAGCTCACCCCTGGCCTCTCGCTCCATTCCTTTGAAGGGCTGCACACCTCTATGGTTCACTTTTCTGGAAGAGTTTAATACGGGTAATTATTAAACTGAGGGTAATTTCTGTGAGTGTGTTCTCATGAAACCCAGAGCTCAATGGTTGTTAATGGGGTGCCTAAAAGTCCAGCTTCTAGGGATCCCTCCCAGAGTCCAATTAAAGACACCACAATAAGTTTAAAAAATGAGCTAGAAATCTAAGGGGTAAAAAATATACTCACAATGGGATCCATCTGTCCATGTTTCTTTATTCTTCTCCTTTTCTAAATTCAATTCTCTATACCTCATTGTTCTCCCTTCTTCTCCCTGTTACAAACATTCCCAGTCATATATATCCTTAAAACCAGCAACTGTCCGGCCCTAACAGGTTCTAGGGCTGGCATTCTTTTGCCCCATAAAAAAAAATCAGATAAGGGTTTTCACACACGCACACACACAAACACACACACAGAAAAAGAGAGAGAGATCAAAGGTGGGGGTAGTTAGTGCATGTCCAGTGAACTCCTTAATGGAGAAAGTTAGTTAAGAAAGAAATTAAATTATCAGAGAATTCTAGAAGGGAGGATTAGTGTGCTACACTACATTTTTAGATGGGTAGTAAAGAGCTAAAATGTTTATTTCAACATACCCCTTATTTCTTTTTTCAGCATGCATAGAATCAGGTGACCAAACAACCTATGTAAACAGTCAGGGAGAAGTTATGGCTCTTGATCAGATAGGACATACACCAGACACTGTAGTTTCTACTGGCCTAGGTCTTGAGTTTTGCTCTAGGTGGTGGAAACGAAGAAGGGACCCAGGCCTGTAAATTATCATTGCCAGGGTGTGCTGCTATCAGCCATCCTGACTGTGATTATTGTGAGCCTGGGGCCCAGATATTGTCTGCTGTCCTTGAGAGTAAAACACAAACAGAAAATTTCTTGAACTAAAATCATTGGTAAACTGAGGTGAAAGTGAGCATAAGGACTTAAGAATCTTTTAACTGGGGTAAAACCAGAGCAGCGGCTTGGGCAGGTAGTAATTCTATGTCCTTGGATATCAGTGACTATCTTAAATGGAATGCTCTTTCCTAGAATCTAACCACTGACCAAATGCCTGCTGATAAAGATAATTGCAGGAAGGCAGATTTCTGTGTTTACCTAGGAGAAAGGAATGCAGGCCTGGCAGTAAGAAATTGTTTTCACACACAGCTGAGGGGAACAGTTCTGAACTGTGGGAATTAATTCCCAAATACGTAACAGAAAGGGAGTTAGTTACAGAGAAAATCTACAGAAAAAGACAGCCATTTTAGTCACAAAGCATCGTCACCAAAAAGCCTTGCCTTTTGGTTTAGCCTTTATCAGATCCCTTGGTTCTGATAAGTCACTCGTGAAAAGATGGCTGAGCAATTTCTGTATAATGTTGTGGTCTGTAGCAGGTTGCTTTTGGGAGAGAAAACAGAGAAGGCTGTGTATAGGATATAATAGCTTGTAGAACCCTCTATACTACATAAGTGCATCTTTGCACTTTTCTCTTAAATAAAATCAAGGCTGTAAAAGAAGAAAAATGGATTTTGAGTCCACAAGGAGCACATAGGTTCAGGAAGCAGCACAGGAAGGGCTGTGAAAGAGGCCTCAGATTGGTAGCACTGACTCCAGGGTTCCCCAGTTAGAACTGCTCAGAGAACTATGTATTTTCTTGCCTCTCTGAAGAGAAACCTAATCAGGTGCTTCTACAGCTTACACACACAAAGACACACACATGCACACATGCATATGTGCAAATAAACATATACACTCACACATACTCACACAGACACACAAATATACACTCATACATACACATACATACACACACACATATGTTTTAATGACCCATCATTTTCATATTGGCAAAATTTAAAATTTGCTGAATTTTATCTGTGTACTTAGCTTGCCAGCATGTTCTCTCTAGTGTTTTATATCATAGCCTACATATTTGAAGCTGGAAAATGATTTCATCACTATACAACATTCAATAAAGCGTTGGAATTTTATCAGATTGTCAAAGAAGGAGAACACAAATGAACATGTTTTTAGAGGGTTCTGCATACTTTATGTAACTCAGGAAGCTGTTCCCAGAAGGGCAAGCTCTCCAGGCAAAGTAGAGGAGACACAGGACTGTGAGGAGTAGGAAGTAAAGGCATTGGCAGGCTTTTTGAGGTGAGATGCTAAGGATTTGCTCTTGGTCACTGTCACCGTCACTGCTGCATGTACTGATGTTGGTGTCCCTGCATAGATGCAACGAATTGTTGGGCTTTCAAGTGATGCCACAAAGATGAGCTGTCATCTGTAATTAAAACTGATTTGGGTGGTTGCCATGACCACAGGACTATAAAGACTTCCTGGAGAGTTAGGAATTGATATTCAGATTGTCACCTATCCAAAGTTAAATCCACAGATGCTTATTACTGGACACACTTATTCTGTGTTGCCATTCCTTTTCACCACAATGGGCGCTGTCCCTCTGGAACCATCAGCCTGAATAACCCTTTAAGCTGCTTTTGTCAAGGTCTCCTGTCACAGTTAGAGAAACATAACCAACACAGCATGGTTAAGGATTGGTCAAAGCACACGACTGGATTAATTTTGTTTGTTGTATAATAAAATCATAGGCTTTCTCTAGCCTATCCTATCAGCCCACCATTTGTTAAAGATAAGTATTCTTAGAAGAGCCTTGATTGAGGTGTAGTTTAACAGCATTAGTTGCCTTTATACCCATCACCTGATAGTTCCTAACCAGCAAGAGTCAATGAGCATGACAGTTTGTAAAACTTTGCCCATGATATGTATAAAGCTATGAAGTTGAGTTTTAGTGACCTGTAGAAAAACCATCAAGTTAGGTGAATTATTATCACATAAAGAAGGGATTAAGAGAGAAATTATATCATGGCCACTGCTAAAAGTTGTGACCAAAGCAGTTCTGGAGAAGCATATTCCAGGCCTGTCAGAAAACCTGTTTCTGAGAGTCTCGGGCACAAGTGGTTTTCATGTAGTTGTCTGAAGGATCTTCGGTCGTTATCCAGTTTACAATGATCATTTGTTTCAGAATTCCTCAGAGAACCCCATTCAGATCTCCATTTACTGGACTGTGTCAAATCGCACATGCTTATACCTGTAGATCAATGCTTCTCTCAGACTTGATCAGAGAATCTTTTTGCAGTGGGCAGTAGCTAATGCAGACACAGCTGGCAAAGGGCCAAGAAAAGGGTGACAGTGATGAAGGGTTTGCCTCTAAGTGGGAACTGCAGGATGGGAAGAATGCCGTAAAACATTATTTTTTGGATATGACTGATTTCTGTCCCTGTGAATCAACGGCAGCGGCAGCTACCTGCACAAAACTTGCACAAGATCAGGCCCTTGAATGATTCACCAGCGAAGGGGTGGGAGCTCACTGTCACTGATGGCTGGAGGAAGGGGACATGGTTTTCAATGGTGTAACCACTTGTAAGTTGCCCATGACCCCCTTAATTGCCTGGCACCTGTATTATGCAACAGCCCTAATCAAACTCAATGGGTCACACAGACATACTCAAAACATGTGGAACTAAAAGGGGGACTTGCTTTGGAGAAGACAGCAGGGATGGAGAGGAGGAGACAGGGTGATGGGATGTGAATATGATCAAAATTTATTATATACATATATGATAATTATGAAATAATTAAAGATAACAACGTCTATATTTACTGTGCTATCCACATTGACATTTGAGGTATTGTTTTATTTATGTATTTATTTTATTTTTTCCTCTCTCATATGTTATGTCCTGACCACAGTTTCCCTCCCTCCTCCCCTCCCAGTCCTTTTCCCCACCTTCCTTCTCCATCCACTCCTCCTTCTTTCATTTCAGAAAAGGACAGACCTCCTAGGAATATCAACCAAACATGGAATACCAAGTTGTACTAAGACTAAGCAACCCACCCCCACCCCAGTATTAAGGCTGCATGAGACAACCCAGTAGGAGAAAATGGTCCCAAAAGCAGAAGAGTCAGGGACAGCCCTGTCCCACTGTTAGGAGTCCCACAAGAAGACCAAACTACACAACCAAAATATATATGCAGAGGGGCTAGGTCAGCCCCATGGAGATGTTATTTTATTTGAAAACATACATAAAGGTCAATTTACAGCATTTGAATAGGTATAGAAGCTGTGGGGGTTCAGGCTTGTGCCACTATGCCTGATTTAAAAGGTCCTAGGTTCCCAACCGAGGTCTTGGTGCACTCTACACAAGCACTTGAATGCCACGCCTACATTCCTAGCCATGACCTCACTGCAGCCCTTAAGGAAGCCCCACTGAGTGCTACTTTCTGGAAGGCATCCTCCTTCCTCACCATCTTGATCTCAATTGTTCCAAGGGAAGTCTACTCAGTTCTTCCCTGTTGCTGTTCCCTGATTGCCTATTTGATAAACATCCTCAGGATTAAATATTGCCAGGAGCTCCCAATTTCCATGGGAGGGAGTGTTGAATTGAGGGGAAACATATCACACTTACTTCTTTTCACCTGCCCCTGCCCTGTCTCATCCACGGGACTCCCCGTGTCATTCATGGTGTTCTGCATTCTGCGCGACTGAGTGTCCTTCACACATAGTCTTATTCCTTGTGTCCTCACACTTTTCCTGTCACTCTCAGCTCCAGGAAGATGACCCTCTTGTGTTTCCGACTCAAATATCGCCTTCCAAGTATTGTATCTGTGATGTATCTGTCACTTATTTCAATCACTTCTGAATTGAATGTGCACATTCCTGTATTGAGAGAAAGTGGAAACTTACATTTCTTATTTCCTGACTGTGCCCTTGGGTGATCTGAGTTTACATCTTTTCTAGAAAATTCAGCATAAAATCACCCACCTGTTTCTCTCCCACAAATTGGTGGGGAGGACTCACAATGGGAACGTTGAGGGATGAACCACGGGGACAGGGAAGCACCTTTGACGCACCTGCCTCTCTCCGCACTTCCTTGTGGTTACTGCTCTGGGCATCATCTCTGGCAGATTATCACTCCTCAAAGGACAGACAAAGATGCTTCACACCCTGAAAGCACCTCACAGAGAAGGATGTGGAAACAAAAGTGCCTCATTGCAATCTTCTATAGCTGCAATGGAACTGTAGAAGAATATTGAAAAATAAAACCCTGCTATATTTTATGCATACTGGTAACTTTAATTGACAAGTATTTGTATCATTTAAGAAAACTTAATCTAAAATCATAATTTGTTACATTAGGAAGCAAAGACCTCTGAAAAAAGATATTTATATGCTTCAAGGGGCAACTGTATGGTGAACATATGTGGATAAAAGTTTTCATTTCTATGACCTTATGGTTTTTCTCCCAGATTTCAATCTAGACTAATACAGTTTGAATGGATTATATAAAAAAAAACCCTTGCACAGAAACAAATCAAAGAGCTGCAGCATTGCACCCTCGTTTCCTTGCCAACAATCACTGAGCACTAGTTGTGATTTGGATGAACACCTTCTTGGGATGACTTTCCATAGTAAGTTCTGTGCTCTCTGGATTCTGGGGACCTTTAACAAAAATTATGCATTTGGGGACATTCTGGGCATGTGCCCCCACATTCATGTGATGAGCTGTTATCAACCATCATGGTGAACTAAGGGCAACTGTGAAACATTGCACTTTGACCCTTCCCCTAGACACAGGCACATCCTCCTGTTGCACAGCAAGACAACTGCTGTTTGTTTCTAACAGTGTGTGTGTGTGTGTGTATGTGTATATAATGTGTATGTGTGTGTATGTGTATAATGTGTATATGCATGTTTGTGTATGTGCATGTATGTGTGTACATGCATATGCGTGTGTGTTTATGTATTTGCATGTGTATATATGTGTGTATATAATGTGTATGTGTGTGATATGTGTATATAATGTGTATGTGTATAATGTGTGTATGCATGTTTGTGTATGTGCATGTGTATATATGTGTGTACATGCATATGCGTGTGTGTTTATGTGTATATTTGCATGTGTATATATGTGTGTATATAATGTGTATGTGTGTGATATGTGGTGCGGTGGGACAATGGTCTTGTACCCTGATTTATCACTTGTATTGGTTTAATAAAACATTGATTGGCCAGTAGCCAGGCAGGAAGTATAGGTAGGGTGACAAGAATAGGAGAATCTGGGAAGAGGAAAGGCTCAGTCTTCAGTCATCACCTAGACACAGCAGAATCAAGATGAGAATGCCACACTGATAAAAGGTACCAACCCACATGGCTAACACAGACAAGAATTATGGGTTAAGATGTAAGAGATAGTTAATAAGAAGCCTGAGCTAACAGACCAACCAGTTTATAATTAACGTAGGCCTCTGTGTGTTTCTTTGGGACTGAACAGCTGCAGGACTGGGAGGGACAGAAACCCCTGTCAACAATGTGATGTGACAGAGGATGGCATCTGATGTCTGTCTTCCCCTTTGTTTATTTTTAAGGATGGTCTCACTGGTCTTGGCACTCGCCAATTCTGCTAGTCTGGCCTCCCAGAGAGCTCCCATTGATCCTCCTCCCCAGCCCCCACCATCATTGCTGGGTGGAGTTTATGTGGGTACTGCGGATGCAAGCTTGGGTCCTCAGACCTGTACAACAAGTAGTTTGCCAGGAAGGGAAACGCCCACTGAGGCCTAAATGGTGAAGTAACTTCCCAGGGTCAGGGCTGGCACCTCTGTTTTCCTGTGATCAGCCAAATTACCTCTGCTGTCTTGAAGGCAAACGATGGCATCTCTCCTCACATTTAATTTATCAGCCTGTTGGTGGAGACCTGCTAGTTCTGCTTCCCTTCAGTTTTGTCTCTTACGTCGTTTACTTTCTGATCTCAGTCTGACTATGCAGAAGGGATGAAGTATCCTGCAGCCTGTAAAGATAAAAATGCCTCTTTGTCAGGACCTGTGCCTGAGAGTCTCTGCTACCGCACATCTGTTGCGCACATACAAGCCCATCCTTTTTCAGGATTAAGGAGCAGTGTCAACATTCCTATGTCCTGAGGTTTCATCCAAGTTCATGGTACACTGTTACATGTTGTTGGTTTGAGGTGAATATATAATATATGCACATGTTAATTTATTTATTCATATATAATATGTAATCTATGTGATATTTGTCTATGTAGGTATGTAGAGAGGGGGAGGGGAGGGCAAGGGGGAGAGGGAAGGAGAAGGGGTGGGCGAGAGAGGGGGGAGAAATAAGAGAGCTAAGAAAAAAAGGAGAATCCTTCAACAGAAGGTGGTATTCTGGCTAAGCAGGTCTCCAGGGCTTAACTATGAATGTTGAGAATAAAATAAGAACATCTTTTCACACCCTGGAAAATTTTGTCTCATTAATATGGCAGGGACATGGATGGGCTGCTTTCACCCTGCTGCTGATGGAGTTGGTGATTAAATGCCTCTGAGTCTCCTGCAGTTATTTTATTCCTTCCCTATCCAGTAGCTGCTACCAGGACTTCCCTCGGGCAAAATCCTGCACCTCAGCTGGGAATCACATCCTCCAGGGTTTCATTATCTGCTTGCATTTTAGTAAAAATGCAAGGGAAGATAAGATAAATTCCGAAAGAGTGGTTGATGGAATATCCTAGTTCAGAAGAGAGGAAGCCATCTTCCTCAGGGATCCAGAAAGAGAAAGACAGAGAAGCACATCTTCATATCTTCTGAGTTCCATAGCCATGCTGGTGTCTTCTTAGTAAGGGCCAACTCCACACTCTGTGCTCTCTTACTGCTCAATATGAAGGGGAAGAGATCTTCTTGTTTACACGGCATCACAGACATAAGTCCATCCTGTTCCCTCAAAGTCAGTTTTTCATTTGACTGTGGTCATCCTCCCAACTGAAAATAATAATTCCTGTGAGAACGTCCTGTGAGAAAAATTTGGTTCTAAAAATATTTTAACAGATTTAAAGAGGTCTTAATTTTTTTAAGATTTTAAATTTTAAGGGGAGTTTGGAACAATAAGCTTGATTTGTCTTACTGAATCTTCAAAGATGTAATCTTTTCCCCATGCTCTTGTGAGGGCCTCTATCCCTCCTTCTTTGTGGATGCGTATCATGCTAACTCTCAGTGTTGCTATGGAATGCAGAAAAGTGAAGGTACTGAAGAAAGGAGATGGCACAAGAAACTTTAGCATGCAGATTATTTATTTTCTCTCTAGTTAGCATGTAATTTTCTCTTTTAGATTGTGTAGTTTATGGATAAAAACACTACCTTATTTTCATATCTGTTGTATGGGCTATACAACAGGTCTTTAGATGCTAGATTCAAAGGTGTGGGAAATGACTCAGCGATGGTTAAGAATGGTTGGTAGTCAATCAAGAGGACTCAAGTTAAATTTCCAGCACCCACATAAGAACCAAGTAGGTCCTGTAACCCCAGATCTGGGCTCACAGAAAGGTGGATCCTAGGAACTTGCTGGCCAGTCAGCTTGGCCAGTGGTGAGCTTAAGGTACAAAGAGCGACACTATCCAAAAAACAAGGTGGAGAGCTACAGAGGGAGATGCCTGGTGTTCCTCCTCTAGCCCCCATATGGCATGCACTTGTACACCATGTACCTATACAACACACCCCTGCTCACACCTCTTCATACATCTTATTTCTTTTTCAATTTGGAATCTCTTTCTCCACCCCCATCTCTGTGTAGTTTATGCACCACGTGTGTTTCCAATCTTAGATACATGCCAAGTGATGGGAGCTGCTTCCACCCTCCAAACAGACAAGTACATGGCACTTTCTAAACAATCTGTAACCTTTAGTGATGGAGCACAGCCATGAGCAGTGGAGCCTAGGAAGAAGTACTTAAATGTCACTTTCCTCTTATTACCCACGTTATCCCAAGCTCAGACTCAACAGAGCTACAAGAAGCAGTCTGCGAAGGTTGTTTGGGGAAGCATGGCACAGTGAAACAGGAAGAACAGATGGGGTGTACACATGCAGCCCTCTGGCTTCAGGTCTCTCTTCAGAGGAAGTCCTCAGAAGGCAGCTAGGACATGGCCTTCCCACTGAGGCTGTCGAATTCCAGAGATCAACTGCCGCACCGGCACATCAGAACTGCTGCATGTGGTGTCTCCCCTATCTGTCTAGTGTGACTGCATCAGCAACAGAAGCCCCATCTCAATACTCTGTGTGCTTTCAACACCCTAACAGACACTGTGCATCCACAGCATGTACGAGAAATGTGTGTCGACTTAATTCATAACTAATGGGCTGGCATCAACAAAACATTCAGTGTTCGTGTGATGAAAGGCTTTCTGATCAAGCAAAGGAGAATAAACATGTTCGTGCACAGATTCCCTGGGCATTGTGTGTGTTTCTGGTGACAATCTTACTTTCATTTTGCATTTGTAAAACAGCATCTATAGATAGAGCTTTCAGAGTACAGAATCCTGCTGTGTTTATGAGTACAAAATATCCCTGTTGTTTGTGACTATGATTTGTTCTTCATAAAAAATGACAGTCTATAGAGGAATTGGTCCATGATGAAGGATCAATCCACATCCCAATTTCTCCTCTGAACCGGCCTTAGGACCCTGATTCATTCCCAAACATGGAGATGCTCACTATCCATTAAATCTACTTTAACTAGTCTCTCTAAATCAAAACAGGATTGATTCATCAAACAAGGTGTAAAACAAGTCCATTTCCCTCATTTGCAGTGATAGCAGTTTTCCTGGCTGCATGATGCTCTTAAGACCTGGGTTTCACTAGCAATCCCCATTTGTGTTTGTTGAGGAAAACTCAGTCCCTCACTCCCCCTGTATCACTCACCTGACTATGTCTACAGAGTCCTCTTCACTGTTTCATGAATGGAAATAGCATCTATCTTCTTGAAACAAAATCAGTGGGATAAAGAGCTGAGCGCACTGTAACTGCCCATGGTTGGCACTCTGCATGCTTGATAGGTATGATGTTGGGAGAAGTGAAACTGTGTTTAATGGTTTTCCCTCCCATCAAATGCCTACAGCGTGAGCCAGCTTGAGAAAGGTGTTGACCATGAACTCTTAGTCTGAGTCAAGCCTGTTCTTGTGTGATCATGGGAATCATCATGTACTGGATACATTGTAAACACAGATGTGTGTGTGTTTGTGGTATGAAGAGGGACTACGTGGAGTAAGCCTAACAGGATACAGTGCACAGACACCATTGTTTACTAACTGTAGAATGTTAGGGTCTTCACACACTTTTCTGAAAGGGGAATGGAATCTGCTTTAGTTGGTTTGGTATGAAGATTGAAATAGCTCAGTGGAACTAATATTTAGAATCAAATTACCTCCTGAAACACAATACTTGTCAAACCATATTCATTTACCAAAGATCCAAACTTAAAAATGAAAGTAGTTGGCTGTCTGTTAGCAAAAAATCCAGGACAGAACATGCTATGCTCTGTACAAGCTTGGAACTGCTTGGTTGATGCTATTTGCACACCGGGTCTTGTTTCATTCTCTTACAAACTAAGAAGAAGGGGTTAACGAGAAACACAATGATTCCAATAGGTTCATGTTGCCTTGGCATTATTTCTTGAACGTAAGTTGAACTTAATTAGCAGAAGGCAGACTTAGCCAATATAATCTTTGTTTCCCATTTTTCTGTCCTCCCGATTTATCTAGGGTATTGAAATAGAATTATGCCTCATGGAGCCACATACTGGTCATCACAGGCCTACAGAACAGCTAGAGACAATGACTGGCATGCCACACTGACAATGCCTTATTCACAATGTGGCCCTAAGGAGCATGCGCTGGACTTCTTTACAGATCCACCATTTAGCACTGCCTGCAGAGCCCTGCCTTGGTAATCCAACACACCCCTCACGTTCCCCCGCATTCTCCTCTAATAGGCAGAGAATTGCTCTAGAAAGCTTACAATTTCCTGTTGGTCCTGAGAGGCATATTACCCTCATCTGTTAAGTAAACACACTATTGCTGTAAGGTCATGTGCTCTGTTGAGTTGCCTCTTGTGTCTTATGTGACCAGCACAGCTGAACATAACTTTATCTGAACAGAGCTCTCATGGAAGGTGGCTAGCCACAAGGACATCTGGCTGTACAAACAAGTTTCCTATGAGGGGCATCCTGGTGACTGGTCACTCAGACATTACATTATCTGCCAGTGTCCCAGCTTATTTTCTATTGCTGTGCTAAGCACCATTACCGAAAGCAAGTTGGCGATGGAAGGGGTTATTTGGCTTCCACATCCTGATCACAGTCTATCGTGAAGGGTAGTCAAGGAGAGAAGTGAAGGAAGTAACTAAAATGGATCATGGAAGAATGCTATTTAATGGCTTGGTCTCTATGGCTTGCTCAACCCCTTCTTATACACCCCTGGAACTCCTTCCCAGGGGTGGTGATGTCCACAGCAGGGAGGATCTTCCCAAATCATTCATTAATCAAGAAAATGCCCTCACAGACTTGACTATATGTCAGACAGGTGAAGACATTATCTCACTTGAGGTTTCCTCTTGTCAGATGACCCTAACTTATTTTAAGTTGACCAAAACTGACCAGCAGAGCCAGGATAAAGAATGCACCGTGAACAACACACCATAAGCATCCGTTAGCAGATGTGGCATTGGCAGGACAGGGATTATCACCCTTTCACTATTGTGAGGTGGGAGATAAGACCAAACTGAGAAGAAAGAGGGACAAATTCATCTGACAGTTCTACAAGATCAGAAACTTCAAATACTTAAGAACAAGACAGGAGGTAGTCTACCTTTGTTTTCTATTGTTTCTATAACAGATTGCCAAAACCTTTAGTGGTTAAGTGTCGAGGACCAGCCTCTACAAAATACCTTCCTCCCAGGTAGAGGCATGGAAATTTAGAAATATAGTAAAGAATATGAAGACACATTATGAAAATAATAAAACGAGAAACATATAGGATGATATTGGGGGGAATTCTAGTGAGTACTGAAAATTCACCCACGTGTTGCAAGGAGGGCCCTCTTGTTCATCCCGGCCACCCAGCTAGCTTAGCCGTGAAATAACCACACAGAAATTGTATTAGTTAAATCACTGCTTGGCCCATTATCTCTAGCCTCTTATTGGCTAACACTCATATCTTGATTTAACCCATTTCTATTGATGTGTATATTGCCACGTGACAGTGGCTTACTGGCAAGAGTCTAATGGGCATCCATCTCAGGCAGAGGATCCCTGGTTTCTCTCTCTGACTCTGCCTTCTTTTTTCCAGCATTCCATTTAATTTTCCCCACCTACCTAAGTTCTGCCTATCAAGGGCCCAGAGCAGTTTCTTTATTAATCAATGAAAGCAACACAAAGACAGAAGGACCTCCTATACCATTCACATTTAATTTCCAACTCCTTAAAATACCCCTGACCCCAAAAAGGTAGGAGTAAGACAAAAGACTGCATTAACATGATACAAGGAAATGAACATAGCAATTGAAAGTCACGGGCTACATTTGTAGTTAAGTATTCTGTTGCTACAACAAAACAAGTCACGTTCACACCCTAGACCAAACCACTCCCTGGGTGGAATACAAAGTTATTCCTTAAGGGAACTAGAACTTAGTTGAATCCTTAGACTCTTGTTTGAGGTAGGAACAATCTACTTCTCTATTCCTGAAGTACACGGGCTGACTGTTAGTCATACCTGTTGACAATTACCTTGAGAGAGCAGAACTCTCTGGTCAACGCTTAGGTGGGATCTTTGTTTGAGGTAGAAGCACAATAACCTTGAAGGAACTAGAGGAAAGTTCCAACTCTCTAACCTTTGGTCAATGTGGAAACAGGCTTTATGTGTTTAGGCCTCCACAGTTAAGCCCCCAAAATTATCATCATATATCCAAAGACCAAGATCCTAAACATAACATACCTCATGGGCCTAAAATCCACCTGCCATTGTGGGTTAAGTCCCTTTTGAAGTTTCTGGGAGAGAATCCTGTTGCCTGCCTTCTCTACTTCAGAGTGTTTGTTCAAATGCTGTACTTGTGGCTCTTTGCTTCTTCTTCAAGGCCGGTCACACAACATAGGACATGGGCTCGGGGTTCTCTGCCTCCATTTACCAGCTCTAGTATCCTTGTGGTTACACGGGTCTCTGTGGATATTTCAGCACAGCCTCATCTCAGGGTCAGGTGCTTGGTAATCTTAATTCTACCTCTAGAATTGCAACTCTAGCTTCAGTTTGCAATATTTTACTTGTGGGTGTTGGAAATCAGTTTGTATATAACAAAGAATGGTGGGATTATTTTTATCTATCTTACCCAAATTCAAAATAATGTTATCACATTATAATGTGACTAAAACAAACCCACTATGAAGGTATTTTGAAATTTCTTTCAGTTAAAAAATTACATGTCTTATTTAACATAACGAGATGCTTCTCTGTGTGGCGTTGCAGTAAACTCGGGATGCCTTGGATGTTTCACCACTGAGCTACACCCTGGTCCAAGATGGTGCCTTTTAATTTCACCTACATAAATATTTGGTCTAAACAAAGTCAAATGATTGTTTAGAGGATGCCAATAAAAATCATTTTATTATACTTGGGGATAGAAAAGAGTGAGCACAGCCCACAGTCATTGGAAGCTTTGGGGCCCCTTCTGCACTTCCCGTGGCTTTAGGAGAGGTACTTCTGAGTGTAAAGTTTAATTCCAGTCTCCAGACACTGATGTAATACAGTTGAAACAAAAACTGCAAGTTTCACATATTAGACCATAGTAGTCTAGCATCTATTCATGCCCAGCAAGATATATAGAGCATTTCTCTTTCATACTTAGCGGCTCACATATATGGCCATGTATGGAAGCCAAACATTGTCTTCATGAATCACTTCTCTGCCATATATTTGGAGACAAGGTCTCTCACTGAACTTGGAGCAGACTGTTGGTTGGCAAGCCTCTGGGGTTCACCAGGAGCTTCCTGTCTCCACCCCTAGTGCTGAGATGACAGGTGTGGTGTTTGCCATCCTTGTTTCTTCAGTTAGGTGTAAATGTAGTTCATGCTTGTGCAGCAAGCGCTTTATCTAGAGAACCGTCTTCCTAGGCCCCTGGGGGACTTTTAAAATCATATTTGAGGAGGTTAATATTTAAAAGTCTAGAGCTCCAATATTTCCAGAAATAAAAATCACTAGGCGATACCTGTTTGAAAATACTGTCTGAGCTGACCCGAGCTCATGGGAGCTCAGGCGGGGACTCTGGACCTACAGCTAGGGAGCCTGCAGGGGACCGACCTAGGACCTCTGCATGTGGGTGGCAGTTGTGTAGCTTGGTCTATTTGTGGGAACCCTAGCAGTGGGACCAGGATTTGTCCCTGGTGCATGAGCTGGCTCTTTGGAACCCGTCCCCTATAGTGGGATGCCTTGCTCAGCCTTGATGCAGTGGGGAGGAGCTTAGTCCTGCCTCAACTTAGTATGTTGACTCCCCAGGGGAGGCATTCCCTTTCTGAGGATGGGGTGGGGCAGAAACGAGGTGCGGGAGGAAAAGAAGGCAAGGAGGGAGAGGAAACTGTGGTTAGTATGTAAATAAATAAAAAATTTAAAATAAAATATCTCATCCCCCCCCCATGAGAAAATGCTGTTTTTCCTGCAAACCTAAGGGTATTGTAGAGACGTAGAGACGGGGGTGGGGGGAGAGGGGTTAGCCAGGCTTCTGCAGCTGCTAGTACCTCCCAGGGCCAGGTTTGCAATCTGTGTTGACTTGATAGTAGATGACTGCTGTGCACATCCTACTTCATGATTTGGTGGGTCAGATGACATCCAGCTCATGATGGACAGCTCAGGTCGCATGGTAACCTGGTGTTCAGTTTCCACCGAGGCCCCAAACAGATGTCTCTTAAAGGGAGGATAGCTGTTTGCAGAAGATTGTAGAGCCTTGTTCCCAAATCTCAAAAATCCCTTCTGTGATTACCTGTGAGGGCTGCCAGAGGCTCCAAACAGCACCCCATTTGCCTCAAGTGCTGTCAGACTGCACTTATATGGTCCAGGTGATAAGGACCATATAAAATAGTCTGCATAGCAGCCTGGACCTGTTGAAAATCATCCTCCTGTTCCAGGCCCCACACAAAGTCAGCAGCTTTTGGAGTAACTTGATGCATGGGTCAGAGTAACTCACCCGAGTGAAGAATACGCTGTCTCCAAAATCCAAATGGGCCCACTAAGTGTTGTGATTCTTTCTTTGTGATGGAGGTACCAGGTGCAATAATTTATCAATTTTGAAAGAATTCCTAAGCCCTGGTAGCAATTTCTGTCTTAGGGTTCCCATTGCTGTGATGAAACACCATGACCAAAAATCAAGTAGGGAAGGAAAGAATTTATTTTGCTTATTCTTCCTTAACACAGTTCATCATCAAAGGCAGTCGGGGCAGGAACTCAGATAGGGCAGGAACCTGGAGGCAGGAGCTATTTCATAGTCTGTTGAGGACTTCAGTTTATACGCTGGTTCTTTATAGCTTGCTCAGCCTGCTTTCTTACAGAACCCAGAACCAGCTTAGGAGTGAGCCCACCCACAACGGCTTGTGCTCCCACATCAATCACTAATTAGGAAAATGCTCTACAGGCTTGCTTACAGTAATTAAAACCATGGGTGGTTGACGATCCAAGTATGGAGCCCACAGACATTCCCGCTGATTGCATGTTCTTATTCATGCATCTCATGGCAGGCAATGCAGGGGCTTTCTTTGTTGAGAACTCCCTGCTTCTAGTTCTGGTGCTATTCCAGCCATGGGTTCAGAAAGAAAAACAAACAAACAAACAAAAAACAAAAACCTCTGTTGCAGGACCACCCTAGCCTCACTGTCTGGAGAAGTAGGGCAGAGAGCTCTCTCCGTAGTAAGAGCAGCAGGACTGAAGGAGTCTGCCCTGAGCAGCTCTCTGCTGGCCTTGGAATGGCAGTTTCCAATTTTCTTTTGGGGGACACACAGGTTCTTGTTACTTGACGTCATCTCTCTTTACCAATCTGGGATTACCCACCATTCCTAACTGGGACATTTTGGCTAATAGCAAAATGTGGAGGAGCAAAAGCAAATCCATTTGAAAATCCATCCACAGACATGCGCCTGCAAGAAAATACTTCAGAACACAAAAGTGGCAGGATGCTGTGTCTAGACAATCCCCAGGAGAAGATTAATGAGTGCCGGCTGGCTGGCTCGGGCTTCTCAAATGCCAGCCTCTGAATCGCATCATTCCCCTTTGCAGGAAAGTGAGTAATCCAAATCAAATCCCTTTCCCATTAGACCTCCCTTTGGTTTGACTTCTTTGATTTGCCAGTTTTCCTCACGCATCCATTTCTTTTGTCAAAACACAACCTGCACTTCTTACTGTAGAAGAATGAATTACACAGGAATGTGTCTCCATCTTACCTCTTACATCCCATTTCTGGAAATGAGCTTTGTACATCAACCTATGGGCTATTCCTCTTCCACTGGTCCCTTCCATTCACCTTCAGAGTCTTGTGATAATATTTTCTCTATATATATTTTTTAATTAAAAACTTTACTTTTCATTTTATATACCAATCACACTTCTCTTGCTCCTCTTCTCCTGTTCCCCACCCCCCCTTTTCCCATCCCCCATCTACTCCTCCTTGGGGATACCAACTTGAGGCAGGAACAAGCCCCTCCCCTGACATCAAAGCTGAGCAAGATATCCCACCATAGGGAATGGGCTCCAAAAAGCCAGTTCATGGACCTGGGATAGGTCCTGGTGCGAATGCCAGGGACACTACCACCCCCTACAACGGATCAAGCCACTTTGAAGTTGCCAGTTCACTGTGGAGACTGACCTCTTCTCTGTTCCTTCTGTGAGGACCACAGTATTCCCTACCTGTTTGGGTGGAAGCATCATCCCAGCCCCTGGCGTCCATATATCCAAAGAGTCTGGAATGTTTGGGTGGAAATTCCATGCCAAGCCCCCTCCCCTGGGAGTTGCCTCATTCCAGACTCCACCTCAGAGAAAGGGGGCCAAACAGTGACTCCTCCCCAGAGATGCTCAATACCACTCCCACAGGGTATTTAAATTGCACTCCAGAGAACAAGCATGTGGTTTTTGTGTCTTTCTTCCCTATCTCCTCTCTGTGGGGCTGGAAGGCCACCCAGGAGCGTTGGTATATATTAAACCAATCAAATTCGGTTTGATTTGGACTGATTTGGATTATTGCATCAGCTGAGGGGTTTATCGGGGTGCAGAAACTTTTTACTACCCTCCTCCCATTCTCATACTCTGTGTTCTTGTCCTTATTTTCAAAAGAAATGCAGAGATTCAAAATCCTTAAATATCTTTAGCAAAAAGCAAATTTTGATACTGGGAGAAATGACTGGAATTGGGGGGCATTTCTGGGGGAAATTTAAAACCTAGTACAAGTGAAATTCCATGGAATTTATGAGAGTAACCCTAAAAAAGATTCCTAGTAATGGGGGACATAGAACCTGACTTGGTCAAGTTCTGTAACCAAGCAAGATCTCAAGTTGAGGGATTAGAACACCAACCCAGCCACAAAATCTTCAACCTACAGCTTGTCCTGCCTGCAGAGTGTTCTGGGACAAGAGTCCTCATCAAAGAGACCAGGGAGACTTCAATCAGTAAGTGATGGGAGCAGAGGCAGAGGTCAGAGAATACTGCAGAGGAAGGGGAGGAAGGAGAAACTGAGGTGGGGGGGTAGGAACCATGAGAACATGGCCCACATAATCAACCAACTGGGACTCATGGGGGCTCACAGAGATTGGGGAGCCTGTATAGTTCTGACCTAGATCCTCTGCACATAAGTTGTGGCTGAGTAGCTTGGTGTTCATGTGGGACTCCTAACAGTGGGGTAAGGGCTGTCTCTGACTCTTTTGCCTGCTTGTGGACAAAAGACCCTTTTCCTCCTACTGGGTCACCTCCTCCAGCCTAGATATGATGGTACGAGCCTGGTCTTTATTGTAACGTATTATGTCATGTTTGATTGATGTCCCTTGGAGGCCTGCTCTTTTCTGATAAGAGACGGGCAGGGTGGGGGGGCAGGGGTGGATCTGGGGAAAGGGGGAGATGGGGCTAAGAGGGGAGAGGACAGTGGGGAATTTTTAATCTGAATGCAGTATATGAAAGAATACAAACAATTAAATAAGCAAACAAACAGATAAATTTGAAAGGGAATTATAAATTACCTAAAATCCCTTTACTAAGACTGATATATAAGCACATAATTTTTCCTTGTCAACCTAGTGGGCTGGGAATAAAAAGCAGGCATTTCTGTGCACTTATTAATCAGCCTGGCTATCTCTGCAATGTGTTGGGAGGCATTGTTGGAACCTGAGTAGTTTGAATGCTTTTTTCTGGAAATATATCACTATTTCAGGAAGTATTGCACAGTTATGTGTAAG
>PVIU01008502.1:0-82744 GCA_004026605.1 Ondatra zibethicus
AATTTTTTCAGTTGTTCATGAGACTTAAAAGTCTGTGTTTTTAACTTTTCTAGTCACTCAAGTGAGATAATAATTCTTAAGAATGATATGAATATTGAATATGATAATCTTGCTTTAATGTCAGTAATGCAGGGACAAAGGCCTAGACAATGTGTATTTTTTCCATGAGACATGATAGCATTGTGTAAAGTGTTGCTAGAAGTTGTTTTCATTGGAAGTGAACTGTGGACAAAAGCTACTTTAGTGCCTCACCAGGTGCCTCTCCAGACAGTGTTTATGATCCAATGTCAAAAGACTTGATGGAAAGAAATCTAAAGCATCTGGAATTATAGAGAATGATCACCACTTTGGGAAGTGGACAATGACTATGGAACATACCAAACTGGAGCAGTTTGTGTCATTATTCAGAAAATCTTAGCACATATAGAGCATATATAATTTCAAAGAGAAAGAGGAAAATGTTACAACACCACTCTCTGCCTTCTAAGTGCTAAGATTTCCCAAATCACAACATATTATGTAAGAAAAAACAGCTTGGTGTGGTGGTACACACCTTTAATCCCAGCAATGGAGGCAGAAGCAGGCAGATCTCTGTAAGTTCAAAACCACTCTGGTAATAGAGTGAGATACAGGAGAGCCAGGACTACACACACACAGAAATCCCATGAAATATAATGTACTATGGGTATAGGAAGAGAATAGCACATATGAGAATAGAGAGTAATGAAATGTGTTGACTTCTTTCCTATACATGGCAACATTCTTGTGGTTGTATGCATGCTATTCTACTAGAGAAACTATTTGTATAATTAGAAAATGCAAGTGAAAATTTTAGATTAGCATTTCTTACTCCTCCCTATGACTTGGTGACTCTCATGAAGGGACTTTACAACAATCACAGGGAAATCATATTAGAATACCTGTCCTCAGTTTTGTTCCTTGAAAACAAGGAAAAGGGTTTATAAGGCTTTTCACTCGTGACTTCCATCTTGAGAGTAGATTGTTCAAACCGAAATGCATCAGAAACAAATAATTTGAGAAAGGTTATGGATATGTGAGTGATTGAAGGCATGATTGCATATTTCAAGCTATAACTGATTTGAAAAAGGATCAAGCTTTGAAACATAAGAAACAAACAACAACTTTGCCATAAAGTTGTTCATTCATAAGGGGTAAAAACAATATGGCAGTCCAACGATCATATTTTCCTAACAACTGTAAATAATTGAACATATTTGGTGGAGAGATGGAGAGTAATTTAAAATGACTGCTCTATTGTAAACTATGAAGATGTATCAGATGGATTGTTTTGTCTTAGGTTCATGGAAACCACAGCTTCAAGCTGCCCATTAGCTTCTGAAATTTTCTGTAAATCTTGTGTGGCTATGTGATTGGTAGGCTGTAAACACAAAGAGAGATTTTCTATATTTTCATAATATTTACAAGCATTCTGATTTGGAACTAGAGAATCTTCAATGGCTCTGTCAAAGTAATTCAGTATCAGGCAGCTGTGTATCACCATGAAAACTGTGAAAGTGCTTCAGATAAGGACCGTGCACTGTTCGCTTTCAGTTTGTCATGCTTTGGGTCGAAATATGCAACTTATGACAATGAAATTATAATATTTTTGCGGTAGATATATTTTTAATTTCAAATATGATCTTTTTATTTAATAAATAGATAAAAACAAAACCTACCCTCAAAAGCACATAAAGGTCAAACAATTTTTATCATCAGCATTTACATATCTGAAACACAGGACACATGAGCTCAATTTATTGTAAACCATATATTACATTGCCATTTAATTTTTTTGAGATAAACACAGTTTTAAACTGTACAGACAAGATAAGAGCTATTGACCAACCTTGATATTTCCATTTGGCTTCTCCAGGAAAGGCTCTTCACTGATGAGTCAGATTCCTGCTGAGTCACTCAGGCTGGGCTCAACCTCACAATCTTCCTTCCTCAGCATCCTTTTTGCTGAGCTTAAGAGCATTAGGCCCATGTCTGGATGAAGGGATTTTCCCCATTGAAAGAACAATGAAGAAAAAAATTCAGTGAACAATGAGGCTCCTCATTGAATCAAAGTATTAATTTACTAGCTTGAAACATGACCTTGGAAAGTCTGTACCTCCTTTGCATGAAGCGAGAATACGGCGACTGGATTAGTTTTAAAAATTTGCTCTCAGATCACTTATTGCTTTAATAAGCAAATAAAAAATCATTTTTGACATTGTTAAAAACAAAAAAAAGCAATTTCCCACAAAATATTAGCCCTGCTTTCAATGACTGAACTAGAGGTTTAATTTCAAGACATTTTTAAAGAAGAAAAATTTCTCTAACAAAAATTAGTCAGTTATTTCTAACATGTGATGAATCAATTCCCATTTGAGTTATTGGCCTCTTCACAAAATAAAATAGGAAATTAGATTTTAATGTATATCCTGAAGCATGTTTTTTGCAAATCATATTTAGCATAACTATTAGGTGTTTATATTAAGCAATTTGTACAATTTTGAGCAAAGATCTGGATTCCTGTAACATGCTATAAAACAGTATTCAGTGTATACAATTACTTGGACATCTTACTAAGGATTATTACTAGGTTCAATATGTCTTGTCCAGGCTAAATAGAACAAATGCCACCTGGATACAGAGAATTTTAGACTTTTATTAATTTATTAGGATGAATAAAAAATTGCTATCTCGTGTGTGTGTGTGTGTGTGTGAGTGAATGTGTTGGTGTGATTAAATTTTGCTTGTGGAAACATTGTATTTACCTCATTTTATCTCATAAGACTAGAATAAAATCAAAGTTGTTTTGCATCTAATGTTTTCTTGTAAAGTAATATTATTACTCCATCAGCACTCAGTGGGCAAACATATTTTTCAACATTCCTCTTTTAATTAACTTGTCTTACAAACAAAGGCTACCAGATGAACACAATTTATCCACAGCGTGTATTTTCAGCTAGGAGGCAGATAATTATTGCTCACTGCAGAAATAATGTTCTCCTACTTGCTCATGTAAAACAAACTTCAAATGTCATTTTGTGCAATAAAGATTACACAGCGCAGAGCCGACTTAAGAGAAGACAATTATCCAGCGGACCTTCTCATTAGCCTGAAGGTCAGGGGTGAGACATGATCACCAGCTCTTGCTAATGCAAACCTAAATTGCCCTGCTCTAGATGTAATGCCCTCATAATAACACAAGTGGGGACAGTAAAAACTAAACAGTTATTGGGCTACATCTCTAAGTGGAGCTGTACATTATGGGAACTGGCTTGGTACCTGCCACCTTGCCACCTGTGTCTGGGGATCAAAACATGTTGCATGAAACACAGAGACTCCTGGAGGGAAATGTCTCCTTTAATAAAGTAGCAGCTGCTTGGCGACATTTAAATGTATTGTTTCAATTAATCACAGCAATTGCAGCGTGATCCTTAAGCATTAAATGGAAAATGGCACGTTCAAACAGAGCATCTCAAGGCTTTCAAATACTCTTATCTTCACACAAGAGTTGGGGGATATATATGGAGTTGGGGGCTGTATATGACATTAGAAATCCCTAGTGGAAATCATGCTTCTAAGTTTTGAACCTTTCCTGAAATGTTACATCATCTGCTTTCTTACACTGGCAATCTAACACTGAAGGGAAATATAGAAATGCAGTGTTTTTACATAATGTACATGCAGATAAATAATGCAACCAAAAACAATGAAATGTACTTATTTGAATATTCTAAACTGTAAAGGATACAACGAATTTCATAATAGTGTTCAAGGAGAGAATGAGAAAGACATACTATCATATGAATCTCATTTACCAGGGTTCTACTGAAAGGTTTTGCTAAACAATCCTGGCATCATGGATATTTAGGTAGGATTGGCAACTTTCTAGAAACAGCCCAGGCAGAGATGAGGGATGCAGTGCTGCCATATTGTTTGTGAGGCCATTATGTATTAGTAGGTAAGGAAATGTTAGAGTTTCCACCGAATTTTTGCTTAATGTAAAGTTGGTAGCCCATCTGGGAAAGAAAATTTCTTTGGGGTGAGATACAAAATAAATATGGTAGATAATTTAACCTGAACCTATGTAGAGCTCAGCTTGAAGTAAGTGGCAATAAAATTTGACCATCGGATGAGTGTTCATTGATGCACAGATCTACTGGTGTAGCAATAGGGATTAGGAGGAATTTTAATATTATATCCATTTATCAGAATAATAGTAATAGGTTCTCCACTGGGAGCCTATGTGCCACTTATTAAAACATTTTAAAATGCAAAGGAGAAAGGAAAGACTAATGGGATAATCTATGATTTTCTACTTGAAACTGTAGAGGTTGACTATGCCAGTAGTACGACCTTACCCTGGTAAACCTAATCAATGTCCATGAAAAGTCAGTGTGGGTGGCTGCTAGGCTTCTTAAGGCTCCTTATTCCCCCAGGGAAAGGTGAGTGTGCTATCTGCTAATTTTGTAACCACATGGTACAGGATGCCCCTGCAGCAGCCCAATGACTTAGGACAGTCAGACACGATAGGGAGTCAAACCAAAGCAGGAACTCACTTTATTACTGTGAGCATCTGCTTATATAGGTTCAGTGACATCCTGTGATGTGGGGTACCTTCAGCCAATGAGAGGCAGTCAAACCCTCCTTCTGGCTGGAGGAGTATCTGCCTAGTATTTGCTCTCTCATCCTCACTTGAACTCGAGCCAGGCTTTTCTCTGTCCTACAGTCCTCAAAGTATAGGCCCTTTGAGCCAGGCTTTTTACTGTCCTGTAGGCTTTGAGAAACAGGCCCTGAGATAATTTTGGTCCAACATTTCCCCTTTTTGTTTTATATACCACTCCCTACCCTGGTCACTAAGCCAGAATAGCCCACTAGGGAGAGAGTATGAGTAAGGGCCACTCTATCTGGAGTTTCAGCCTGGACACTCTCAAATTGAGAGTTCATCCATGGGGTGAGATGTATTGAGTCTATCATAATGTATCTTTTGTATCTGTTTTTGGAATGCTTGTTTCAGCCTTTGGAAAATGCATGGGCAAAAAAGACAGATCAATAAAAAATAGCCATTGGCCCAATTAAAGACGAGATGGGGACCAATTGAATCAGGTCTCATAGGGGGTCCTTGACTTAAATGAATCAATATATTTTCTTAACTCATCTAGGGTTCTTGTAACTATCCCGGAATGGTCTGCATAGGAGCAACATTCTTCCCCAAGTGCCCTGCAAATTCCTCCCTGTTCCATAAACAGCAAGCCCAAGCCTCTCCTATCTTGTAAGGCTAACCTTGCTAAGGAAACCAAAGACTTTGTAAATAACATAATGCAGTCTCTGTCTTTTCTAATTATGTCCAGCCCAGTCTGCTCACATCCCTAGGAAGAACAATAGCAATCAGGATCCAACCCACAGTTTCTAATAGCTGAGGCAGTCCAGTTGCTTCCTGGGCATACATAAAAGGGTGTCAGCAGGAAAGCATGTCTCCTAAGGACATGAGAACACCCAGGCTCATTAGGGTAAGATGCCTGGGGTAGGGTGCACCCTCAAGAGCCTCCACATTCAGGTCTCCCTTTGATCCCCAGAATCCAGTCTCCCAAGTCCCAACTTCCATGCACCAAATCATGGAGATCCAAAATCAGATCAAGAGTCTGGTAAAGGATCCCTCCAGTGCCAGTGCTTGACAGGATCCATGTCTCCTTCTGTTTTTGGTTTGGGCCTGGACCTCGATCCCCATGGCAGGAGTTAACATGATTACTGCCAGGAGGGCCATCTGAAATAGGTAAGCAGGCAACACTTTCCTCAAGGGTCAGTCTCCCATGGGCAGAGGTTATCTTTCTTTTCTTGTGTTTGAATTTAAGGGTTTTCCACCATAATCTCTTTCTTTCTTTATTGGTCATCTTGGTCTTGCCCATTGTCCTTAAAAGAGGGGAGAAATTTTAAGTTACGCGTGGGCAGCCATGTAGGTGTGTCCCCTCTGTTTGGGAAGACACATCTAGATCCTCGGCCTTGTATCAACAAAAGATCTGAGCCCCTCCATTGGTTAGTGAGAAGATCCTTCCACCTGACCTTTAGGCAGGACCTCGTTGGTAGGGATTCCCAATGTTTCTGGAATCTATTTTGTTCATCTGATTTTTGAAAATTTAAAATATTGATGGTTAATAATGCCTTTTGCAGTTGTAGATGGGGAGAAACTTCTCCCCTTTTTGTTTTATAAGGACATCTTTGAGATAGTAGTGATATCTTTCAACAATCGCTTGACCCTTAGTGTTGTATGGAATCCTGGTGATATGGGATATATTCCATCTCTGGAAGAATTCTTTTAATGATTTACTTATTTAGAAAAGGGACTGTTGTCAGTCTTGACCTGTTGTGGTAGTCCCAATGTAGCAAAACATTGTAAGAAGCGGCTTGTGGCATGAGTTGCCTTTTCTCCTGAGTGGTCAGTAGCCTAGCAAGCCTTAGAGTACATGTCTATGGTCACAAAGATGTATTTTAATTTGCCAAACAAAGGGTAATGTGTTACATCTGTTTGCCAGATGATATTGGGTCCTAAACCTCTTGGTTTCATCCCCAGATCTTGTAAAAAAAAAGGGGGGTATGCAGAGAAATTGTTGGCAAGTCATGTATAAAAAATTGTCTTTAATTCTGTTGCAGGGATCTGAAGGTATAGGTATTTGAGTCCTCTCCAGTTGACATGAGTTATGCCATGCATTTGGGTAACATTTTGTATGGGGAGACTCGAGACCTCTATGAGACAGGCCCCTAAAGTTGCAGCATTTGCAGCATCATTCACTTGGGAAATAAAGCCAGGGAGGTCTAGGTGTCCTCTGAGATGTTGGATCTATATGCATTTTTTTCTACCTTCTAGGAGCAATCCGAGTTGTATCATCAAGGCAGAAATAGGATTAGCATCCAATCTGATATAGGCATAGGGTAAGTGTGGCAGTAGTTTCACCACATTAGAGTTGTCTGAATAGAGGTTGCAGGGTTCTGGGATGTCTTGTAGGGCTATATATATGTGTAGTAAGAGGAGCGGGCTGTGTCCTGTTGCCTGGCTAGCTTACACCCGAAATAACCACACGAAAATTGTATTAATTAAATTACTGCCTGGCCCATTAGTTTTAACCTCTTATTGGCTAACTCTTACATATTCGTTTACCCCGTCTCCATTAATGTGTATTGCCACTTGACTGTGGCTTACTGGCATGAGTCTAACCAGCGTTCGTCTCAGGCAGGAGAAACATGGCGTCTGCCACACTGCCTTTTTCCCAGCATTTCATTCTGTCTACTCCATCTACTGGATGTCTGCCCTATCAAAAGGCCATGGCCATTTCTTTATTTACCAATGAAAGCAACACAAATACAGAAAAAACCTCCTACACCATATATGGCAATCATTTCTTTATATTTGAGCGGATCCTCCAAAAGGGAGAATTTTGGTAATCTTTGTCTTCATTCCCCACTGCAGGGAAAACTACAAAGGCAGCCCCATTCTTCCTGCCATCTGTGCAAACAGTGAATGCTTGGGTCAAGGGCCTAAAAGGCAATACTAACAGACTCTCCAGTGTAGTTCTTGATATAGCTTTACTAACTGGGACTCCCCAAAGTCCCGGGTCCCCAAAAATCTCTCCAGGGTGAGCCTCAATTGAGAACAATGTCTGGCCACTCATTCTAAATCCTTAATTTTGAATATAATTATTAATTTAGAGGGATCTTTTCCATAATGTCGATGGGAGGTGTCATACCAGCTATTTGATCGATTAGAGAGTACACTTGGAGTGCCCCACAGGGTGGTGTGTACCCAGTCTAGTGGTTGTGACTACTGAACAATGGCAGACAGCATGGTCTTTTTCCCTAATACTATCCAGCCTTGGATTGGAATGTTAGGATTATATCTCACCAAAGAAGCCTGATGGAGCTCATTCACAAATTCAGTGAGTGTCTGATGGCCCTCAGGGGCTAAGGAAATGATCTCATAAGGTTGCACCCTCTTTTAAGAGATCATATAACACATCTAGTCTCCCAGTCTCTACAGGCAATGAGGGACTTACCCAGTTCATTTTCCCCAGTATCTTTTGTAACCCCGATAAAGTGAGAGGCTCAGGCAGGATTAATTTTGGTCCATTCACTTTGGCTTGAGTGAGTGTTAATTGGAATCCCAGTATATAAAATGGGGGTATCTTTTGTATTTTAGGGGGCTATTTTAAAGCCATGTTGTTGGAGGACATCAACAATAGTGGTTACCCAGGGAGCCAGCCCTGATCCCCCAAATGCCCAATAATTAGATCATCCTGAGCCTCCTTATTCCCTAGGTAAAGGTGAGGGCACTATCAGCCCATTCTGCAGCCCCACAGTGGAGGACAATCAGACGTGATAGGGAGTTGATTCAAAGCAGAAACTCAGTTTATTACTGTGAGTGTCAGCTTATATAAGTTCAGTGACATCCTGTGATATGGGGGTCCTTCAGCCAATGAGTGGCAACCAAATCCTTTCTCTGGCTGGAGAGTCATCTACCTAGTTTTTGCTGTCTCATCCTCATTCAAACTCGAGCCAGTTTTTCTATGTCCTACAGGCCTCAAAGTACAGGTCCTGAGATAATATTGGCCCACTCTCTTAATGATGTGGTTGAGGCAGGAAGTAGCAGAGCAGTGACATCAAGATTGGATTCCCTCAGCCACAGATATGCAAGGGTATGAACCTCCTCCCAAAACCTAGACATATGCCCTCCCTCTCTTAGAAGAACATCAGGGAGCATCCATAGCAAAATGGGATGCCCTGATCATGCCCAAGAGGAACAGCTAGTGCTTTATATGGTCACTAGTTCCTTTTGTAGATTCCTAAATTGCAAGCTGTTTTATCTGGTATAATTGAAAATATGCTTTTTAATGTATACAAAGTAATAAAAGTTTCATTTCCCTTTGTTTTGTATAAGAACTTGAATATTATTCCTCATGATTGTACAGAACTTAAATAAAATATGTTAGATTAATTGTTTCTTGAAAATTATAATATATAATTCTAGTTTAATTTTTCATGAAAATTGCATTGGCCATTTTTTCCACTATCCATCTTTGGCTATCATACATTGTTAATGCATATGAAGCCAAATCATATAAAAAACATAATATCTAAATTTGAAATACACAACAAAGAACATAATGGAAAAATTATTATAAAAACTTTTTGTCTGTCTTCATGTCTCTACACATGAAGCAAAAATAATGTTACTGGCTTTAAAAAATAAGGCATATAATTTGATATGACACTAGAATGCATCCTAGGGTGAAAGAAATTAAGTTTAATCCAGCATAGCTTTGGCTGGTTCTACTTAAACACATCTGTACATAAGTAATGCACAGAGTTTGCCCTTCCCTCACACATTTCATGCTATAGGATGAACCAAATTTTTAAAATATTAACGTGAAATGCATCAAAACAATTTATCCTTCAAACAACCCTTTCCCCCTCCTTCCCTCCTAAGAATGACAGAAGTAAAATTAACTGAGCAGAGAAGGACAGATATAAAACACCATCGCGTGGCCAGCCCCTGAAACTCACACTCAGGATGAAATGTAAAACTGTGTGCTTCACTTATGTGAAGATAAATTTTGTTGTTTCTTCACTTAAGTGGAAAAATTATTAAAGGCCAAGAAACAAAAAGGAACTGCTTCCCTGGGCCGCACTGTTTCAGAACTGCCTTTTGTTTCAGGCAAAGGAAACTTATTACTTAACAGAATAATGTGAAAAGCAAAACAACCCCCAGGGCATACTAAGTTGATTAATAATCTTTGCTGAAAGTAAACCATGTTCTGACCCAGTGTGAGAATTAACTCTAGCTTTTCTTACACTTTTTCTCTGTTTCTTTCAAGTAGGATTTCTATCTATTCCTGATTTCATGTTGTGGTTCCTCTGCAAAGCTTTCTTCCTTTTCTCCTTACCCTTTTCTTGAATTATTTCCAACACTTTTTAAAAAAGAATTGTTTTGTATTGCATTCAGTTGAAAGGAGCGTTCTTTGAAAGATTAACAGCACAATTTAAAGTTAGCCTATATTTCTACAGTAAGTTGATTAACTTATCTGTAAGGCAAGAGTGGATGAGAAGGAAATTTTTTTATTAACTAAATTTTTAAAAAAAATTCTTCAATATTCAAATTCCACAAGTTAATGGATTTAAGTACTACATTGTTGTCCTTTCATATGCCAATTAGGAATTAGTCTCTTAAATATGTGTATTATGATTTTTTATTATTGCATTATATTGATACCAGATACTATTAAAAATGTAAATGTTTATCAAGCATGGTACATTGTAATTAGTGTACTAAATAAATGTATTATTGTGTTAGATTATCAAATGCTCATAGAAAGTTTCTTAGCATTTATAAGTGGTAAGGAATATATTCTACATATATAAGCAGTTCAGGGGATAATCTCATGACATGAACCAACTTAATTTTATATTCTTGATCCCAGCATTTAAACTACCACAGTCATGTGTGTAATATATGCACCCAGTACATATTCTTAAGTGATACAGACTTCACAGGACTAAAAATTCCATTCTAAAATTAGATGACACCTAGCTGTAGAAATGCTTCAAAGTAAAGAGAGATGGGGGAGACAAAATGTATTCAGGCATCTCATAGAACTCTTGTTTTAGTGGCCCAAATCAGCTCATTTGTTACCAAGGTTACACAATATATAGCGCATTTCATTATATGTAGCAAGTAAAATATCACAAGCACCTTAGTAAACTCACTCAATTATTTTGCTTTTTCTAAAAATAATTTCAGTTTGATTTTCAGTCTTTTGCAATGGATGCAGATAATTGATAAAGTTATTTGTTCTACCTAGATCATTACCTTTGAACAATTATTATGTTTCCCATAAAATAATAATGCTTACAAGATATCAAAAATAGTATTTTCATCAGATATTTACTGAGTTGTTTTCTTTGGAGGATTATAAAATATTTGTTTGAGGATCATTTATTGACAAAATGTCAGTACTATGCTCAGTACTTGATGTTTAGACCCATGTGGCATCTAAGGGGAAACTTTCTGCTAAAACTTTAAAGAGCAAAAGTTTCAATTGTTTAATGTGTTTTAAAATTCCTCGTAAAATGTGGCTAGCAGAAGTTGCAGCTGGTCTCACTTTCTGCTGCTGCTCATATGTGGATGGACTCACACATGTGAGAGGAAGCCAATAAGCATCCCCAAATCAGGGATGAATCATACATTGTACAGCATTCTTTTCTACAAAGAAACTCCCACTGATTTCAAAGGTCATGAAAATGCTGTTCTGAACTCCTTCCTGGTATGTAGGATCAAAAAAATCAACACGCAGAAAATGTAGTAGTAATGTTTTGTGTTCAAATTTGCTAAATTACCAAATTTGCTTTTAAATTTGAGTAGTTTCAGAATTAGAAAATATATTTATGAATGACAAGTTTTACATGCACCAGACAGTCCATCTCCCATTTCTTTGCACTAATAATTAGAAATATTAAAATTAAATATTTTCCTATTTTTACTCTCTCTGATAATTGTCCTTTAATAAAAAGAGACAGATGAGTCTAATGAGATGGCTCAGTGGTTAAGAACTATGTATTGCTCTTCCAGACAACCTAAACTTCTTTCACTTTGGGAAGTTTACAACTGCATGTAAGTCCAACTCCAGGGAGGTGATGCCCTTTTGAAGCCTCATTGGGCAACCAGGTACATGTGGCAGATACACATACATGCAGATACACATGTATACATAAGTAAGAATAATCTTTTGAGATTTTTTTCACATAATATTTCCTGATTACAGCTTCCCCTCCTTTTACTCTTCCCAGTTTCTTATCACTTATCCTACCATCTGGATCAACTACCTTTATGTCTCATTAAAACAGCAAAACAACAAAAGGTTTTGAAGAGTTAATATATAATATAATGTAATATAATACACTATAATGTGATAGAACTAGCACATTGGAATTGTACAAAATAAGCAAGCAGAAGGAAAAGAGCCCAAGTAAAGGCCAAGAATTACAGACCAACCCATTTGTACACTCAAGAATCCTATAAAACCAAGAACTGGAAGCAATGATATATATGTGCAAAGGACCTGGTGGATACCCGTAAAAGCCCCATGCTTGCTGTTTCAGTCTCTGTAATTTCATTGATTTAGAGGGCCTTGCTTTCTTGGTGTTCTTCATCCCCTCCAACTTTTACACTCTTTCCTTCTCCCATTCCACAGATTTCCTGAGTCCTGTAGGAAGGAGGAAGGATTTGATGGAGACACTCCATTTAAGACAAGGTGTTCCAAGCTCTCTCTCTCTCTCTCTCTCTCTCTCTCTCTCTCTCTCTCTGTGTGTGTGTGTGTGTGTGTGTGTGTGTGTGTGTGTGATGTCTGCTTGGGGGTTTCTGTATTTTTTTCCATCTGTTCTATGAGGAAGCTTCTCTAATGATGGCCAAGGAAGACACTGATCTGTTCTGACTTAGTTATGGTTTCTGTTGCTGTGAAGAATACCATGACCACAGAAATACTTACCAAAAACAAAACAAAGCAAAAACAAACAAACAAAAGCATTCAATTAATGTGACAACTCTCACAAGGAAAACATTTAATTAAGGTGGTAGCTTATGGTTTCAGAGGTTTAGTCCATTAACATCATGACAGGGATTATGGTGGCATGCAGGCACATGTGGTGCTGGCTATATCATGACCAGAAGGCAGCAGAAAGTTGACTGACAGTCACATTGAGGGAAGCTTGAGCAAGTGAGACCTCAAAGCTCCCTCACAGTGACAGGCTTCATCCAGCAAAACTACATTTCCTAATAGTGTCACTCTATTTTTTTTCAAACCACCACAACTAGTACACCAGAATATCATTAAAAGCCATTTTATTGTTGCTTATAAATAAAAATAAATTTAAAAGAGGGGAAGAAAGATGAATTCAAGCCTGCAATACTACAGGTGAATTAAAAAAAATAAAAATTCACATTTTATAATATGCTATTCTTTGGTCAAAATTTTCTTTCTTGTTGTTATTTATTTCTTGGTCATATCTGCTAATCATGACTGGTAAACTACAAAAACATTGTGCTTCTCCTACTTAGGCTTATTTACCTGCCTAAGAAAATTGTGAAGGATTTCTCATTTAGGTTTAGTCATTGATTAAAACGAATATATTTAAAATAAACTTCACACCTAACTTTGGTCCTTACAATCACCTCTTCCTGAAACATTTCTAATTAAGTTGTGCATTCAGAAACAATATTTAGAGATTTCTACTTTTTTTTCAATTCTCTCACATCTCTTCTCTTTTTCTTTTGTGTTTGTAAGAACTTTCCTCTTTTAAAAGATTTCAGCCTCACTCAAAATCCTTGAACCAAAAGATGGAAAATGATATATTACATGATGAAATATTATCTATCTCTAAAGAAAAAAAATGAAATCACAAACTTTTCAGGTATATGAATGAGCTAGAAAAGATCATGTTAATGAGGTAACCCAGACCCAGGAAGACAAACATTGCCTGTTCTCTCCCACCTGAGGCTTCTAGTACCAAATCTTCAAATGTGGATACACAACCTAAAGTAACTTCAGAAACCAGGAGGATAAAGAAGGCCATTGCCGGGATGGGAAAGTCAAGAAGGAACAGACAATGGAATAACAGGGTACAAGTGATCCAATCAGAGAAATGGTAGAACAGATGTGTGTGGGCTCGAAAAAGGGAGTGGGTACATAAAAACACAAGAAGAAGAGATGAAGGTATAATAATAATAACCATGTCTGAAAAGTTATCAAAATATTACCTATCAAAAACCTACATAACATGTTAGTCAATGTATAAATAGACATGTATAGTTTAATGAAATTTTCTCATCTGAGCTGACAATGTTTCCTACCTGAACTAAGGACCATCTAATAAAACCCCCAACATCAACCATGAGAAACCTTTCTTTGAATTGTTATTCAGGGTTATCCAAGAGACTTTAAGACATTATAGGCTATCGCTATTATATTTGGTTGTCCATCATAGATGAAAGAAAAATACCTATTATTGAAGACACTATGCCCCACAGTGACATGACCTACAGGTCCCTGATCTGAGACGGATTGTAAGGCCTCCTCACTGAGGCCTAGTTTTCCTGCTATTAGAAGGTACCATGCAAGCTTCCAAAGGAGGAAAACAAACAAAATACATAAAAAAACCAAACAAACAAAAAGCCAATAACCCTTCTTACCTTGGCAAAAAGAACCTTGTGGAAAAGGGAGGAATTTTCTGAGTATTGTGTCTCTTATGGACAAAAGCCACACCCATAAAAAAAAAAACATGCTTAGGTGGATGTGGGTAAGTCTATAGGGCTTCAGCCTTACACAAAGTAGAGCAAGATAACTTAATCTGAGCATAGGAAAAATTACCTTGCCCAGGGAAGAGCACAATTGTTTCTTTAATCCAATATCAAATGTTTAACCCTGAAAATATACAAAGAGGTACATACAGATTGAGTAGGTTATCTTCATGTATGTAGGAATATAACACACACTTTCCATCTTACCATTATTTCTGAGAGGGACAGAGAGAGAGAGAAGAGAGAGAGTACATGTGTGTTGTATGTGTACATGTGTATGGGTGGAAATCTGTTCCAGTGCATTCATGGAGGCCAGAGGAGGCTATCTGATGTTTTTCTCTATCATACTCTGCCATATTTTCTTGTTACAGGGTATTACTGAGCCTGGAACTAGGCTGGTAGCCAGCAAAACCCAATGATGCTCCTCTCTCTCACCATCTTCCAACACTTTGCTGGGTTTCTAGGTATATCAAGCCTTGCTTTTTATGTGAACTTTAAAGATTTGAATTGAGGGCCACATGCATGTCCACCAAACATTCTTACTCCCTGAGTCATATCTCAGCCTCCTTTCTCTTCTTTGCTTGTGTGTTTGTATGCATGTGTGTAAAAACAATTAAAAAAAAATTGAAGCCATGAATTTGAAATCAAGATAGGAGAGGTTTATGGGATTGTTTGCAGGGAGGAAAGGGAAGGAAATAATGATGTAATTATATTACAGTTCAAAAATAAAAGAATAATTAAAAAATAAAATAGTTCAGCCCATTTAAGGCTATTAATTTCCTTTACCATTTGTTTTTGAGAGGAGAAAATAGTGTCTTATTTAGCCAGGTTTAACTCTGATGAAAGCTTCAAATGTGTGTAGTGTTGTAAAACTGGTGACACGTGGATATGCTTTTAGTGTAAAATCTAAGCATCATTGTTTCAGGAAAATATTTAAGTAGTAAATAGGTAAAAAAAAATGAAAACATGATCTTTCACTGTTCAAATTCTTTACTTTTAGATTATAAAGACCAACATATCTATTGTCTCATGGAGTGAAAAGAAAATAAAACCAGCTGGCATCTACCTATCTCTGTGATTTCAATCAAAATTCATTTTTGAAATTATTTTTTACATATTAGTCTTGCCACTAAGAATTTGATTACAGGGCTTTATGTAAGGGTAACATAAAGAGGTAAAGTGACCATTCTTAACTTATTTTATTAGATTCTAAAATTATAGTTCTGCATTCTGATGCTGTAAATTCCAAGGCTTCTTCTTTCTCTTAGTCAAGAGCATGAAATTATGCACATTGTAGGTGTTGAATACAGACCTATGAAATCTGACCAAAGGAAGTAAGAGAGGAACATGATGCTCACATACTACAAAATTTCACAGTATTGCACCTTACGTGGCAGGTAGTCTATTCAAGATTCCCTTTCTCTTGTCTTTTTAGGTATTTTTTATTTTAGCCTACTATAATGTCGAAAAACTTCTAAAACACATGAAGCTGTTACCCTGCACTCAGTTATAAGGGTTTTCTACCTCCTCCCATCTAGAGTTAATGTTTGACTTCCTCATGATATCACACATTTTAGAGCTGATGTTTGATAAACGGCACTGGGATGAATGGTACTCCATTTCCATTACAGTGGTGGGCCTGAGCACCTGCAACACTCTTCCTTTATTTTCACTCAGCGAACTTTTCCTGCACATTCTTCAAAGTTAGGATCAAATATTATCAGCCAAGTGTAGAACTCTTTTCTGCTCTTAATATCTGTTATATGTGTGAATGAAACTAATAAAACTGGTAATTCAGAAAAGTAGATGAGAAACTCTTGGTTTCAGACAAAATATGCTTTGATGGCAACCCTTTCTGGTACTTGTTCACGAAGAAAAAACATTAAGCGTGAAAAGGGAAAGAAAAGCCTTTGTCTACATATTTAATGCATCCTCAGAAAGGAAAAAATCAAGGTCAAAAAGAGAAGAAAATATCTGAACTTGTTATTGAAGAAGGTTTTGAAGACCTCTCCTAACCTTGCTTTTCAAGGATCCATCTTTCTTCTATGAAAATGACAATAAGATTTAAATGATGCACGTCGATGCTTGTTCAGTTTACCTTCTAGTTACTATGTCAAGGAGCACTGCAGCTCAGCATCAGTGGTTTTTATAAAAACACTTTATGTTTCTTTCATTAAAATTGGAATATGTAACAAAGACTAGCACACTAAAAACCATTTGTCCAATACCCATCTTTAAATGGGGAGGGTTTGCCTCACGTGATGTAACCAGGCCACAGATGAGGTGGCTGCTGTGGGAAGAAATTAATCAAAAGGTCACTGGGAAGAAAGAAGTTTGCAAGAACAAACCAAAGAGCTTGTGTGCTTGGCTCTCTAAAGAGTGTAGCATGACAATTTGCTTTTTTCACCCGTTTATCCTCTTCTTTGTCAACAGAATATATATTTTAAAATAGTTCCACAGTAGCCTATAACAAAAGATTGCATGTTCTAGCCATTTTACAATGATAAATGTGGTCAAATTTCTAACATTTTCTGGGTATGTGAATGGAAACCCATGTGTTCTCTTCAGGGAAGGAGAAATAAACATTACAGATGGGAATTCACCTACCTACCCCTCTCCCTGTTAATCCCAGCACATTTCCTGCATGACAGGCATGAAGTGCCTGCTTTTAGGTCCCTGAACATCTTTTACATGAGAATTGAACACCCCTCTTATTTCTGCAGTCCAATGGGAGGCCTACCAACACTATGACTGTGATGACTCTTATTGCCTGTTAACTTGACGACCTCTGAAATTAACTAGACACCAAACAAGCTGGGCACACATGAGAAGGATTTTTCTTGATTAGATCATTTGAGGTCATAAGATCTACCCGAAGTTTGTGTGGTAACCAGCCTTCTCATGGTAGCCTTTATAAAGGGAGGTGGAAGAGAAAAGCTTTTAGTTATTGTCTACTTGTCCTCATTTTACGGTCAAGTTCATCTGTCCTTCTGCTGACACATTACTTCACTCATATTAAAACGTTCTTTCTTTGGGATTCCAACATATAGTGAAGACAGCTGAGACATCAGCCTTGTGGACTGTACTACTATTGGATGATTCCATCAGGAGATAGCCATTTTAGACTAAATGGATCACAGCCTGCAAGCTACTCCAGTAAATCCCATACATACATTCACACACACACACACACACACACAACACAATTGATGTTTGCATATGTGAACATATATATATGTATACCTGCATATATAATAAATCCCACACATATATCGATAGAATTAATACATAAGTATATTATATTTAATATATTATATATGTGTATATATGTTTATATATATATGGATATACATGTGATATTCATTCTACAAGTTCCCTCTAGGGAACCCTGACTAATACAATCACTCTAAGTCCTTGTTAACAGAGTAGATAATGACTCAGAATTTCCATACTGTAGAATAACATTTTTAAGGGAAAAACACTTTTATTTTTTGAATAATTTCAAGAAAAATAATTATCATGGTCTCCATAGGCTGATTGAGCTGTGTGTCTAAGATCCTACCCCTCTGTTTAAAGGAGCCACCATTTTGATTAGTTATGACCATTATAAAAATTAACATAAAATGAGAATCCACACCAACCATCGGGAACTTCTTTTCTGTTTGCAAAGGGAAAGGCACATTTGTCTTATGTAACAAGGAAGAGCTGCAGCATTAGAAGTCCACTGTAGAACTTTACCATAGTACCGCACACAGTTTATCACTTATTTTCAATCTAAAGTTGTTAAATTCAGCTTATGTCCTTTACTACCTTGCTTTAGCCTTTCACTTCTTTGAAATTTCTTTTCTGACAGATGTCAAAGAACTTTCCTCTTGATTGACTTTCTACATGCTTTATCTCTCATCCATCTAGTCCCCATTTTCGCCTTTCACTCTAACTCCAAAATGTCAAGTTTATTTCCTGAAAGTAAATACACATTTTAAAACATATTGAATAACACAACACATATGCTGACTGTGCTATAGCACAAAGTAAAAGATAATATTAAGAATTATTAATTTTTAGAAATAAAGTTAATAATGAATTCCTTAGCAAGTTTTCATTTTGTTGAGAATGTTCCACTCACGTTCTCCTTTTTATTAGGAACTATTTCTTTAAATAAAAAATATCAGATAATCTCCTCCTAATTTTTATATGGCCTTTATTTCATTTTCTTGCACTTTTATTTCATTTAGTACTCAAAATATCACAGCAAATTTTGTGACATGAATGTATCCTGTGGCGATGGAACAACATATGTGTTTTTCAAAATCACTCCAATCTTAACGCTTTTGATTGGATATTTGTATATTCCATGTATTTTATCATTTTCCCCTTAAGTTCCCCATTTTATTGATTTCTGTAACATTTTTCTCTCTTTAATGTTTTAAAGATTCTGTATTATGTATGTAGAATAGAAAAAAACTTCTTTAATGAAGCAAAGTGAGATAATTAGCTAAACATTTTAGTTATATTACAGAAGAGATATCAAAAGTGCTTCTCAAAAAAACTCAAGATTATTGCTTAATATGTTCAGTAACTATTAGAAAGGGCTATAGATTTTTATTGTTTCTAAACACCTGCTAGGTACAGTTCATGGAAAAAAAGAAGCATTCTCTATTGAACAAATGAACATCTTTCTCACAATTCGTCTTGAATAAAAACATATATTTGAGAAGTCTTCATAGATTGTCAGCAGTGATAGTGTAGACATTAAGCTCAGAAAATATTTCTTCAGCACAGAGAAAATTGTTTAATGCATTAGGAAAGTAAATACCTCATTATATTATTGATTTTGCAGCGAACACAGGGTTAAGCTTCATAAAACTTATGTGGACATGCAGGTGTTGGTTTCAACTCTCAGTATTCCATTAGGTAAAACAATATTCATCCTACATATAATTTGAGTATTTCAGAAAAGCCTTTAATAAAGCATACATTCTTTATTGAAATCCCAAGAAATATAAGTTTTGAAGAGTTCTAGGGAAATCAATTATTTAGTAACTACTCACCATGAAAGCATAAGGATCTAAGTTTGGTTCCAGAACCATTGTAAAAGGTGGCATATTGGTAAGTGCCTGTAATCTCAGTGTTTGGGTCAGATACAGGTAGATGTCTATAGGATTTTGTGCTAAATGGAAATAAAGTATTAGATGATTTAATTTATGTGTGGAATAACTTTTTAAGTCTTGCATATAAATAGGGAAGAACACAGTGGCTATTTCTATGGGGACTAAAATGAGACATTCAGTCAAAATATGTCAAGTGGAAAAAGAAAAAGACTTAATATACCACATGAAGCTGCAATTAGTAATAATATATTGTATTTAGACATTTATGAAATGAGCAACATAAAGATGCTATTTGTTGAAGTAAGATGGTGAGCTAGATGGGATAATGGTCATGTTCATTCATCTTACCTCGGGGATGATTTTACTATATATTATTATATTTATGATATTCCTTAAATAATCACAATAACATATTTTTTTTTTACATTTCTTCCCCTTCTCCCGGTCCCCTCCCGCTACCCCCCACCCCTCCTCCCTCCCCCTTCTTCCTTAAAAGAGGGCATGGTGCCCTGCCCTGTTGGAAGTCCAAGACCCACACCCCTCCCTCCCGGCCTAGGAAGGAGTGCATCCAAAAAGACTCGGTTCCCAAAAAGATAATACATGCAGAAGAGATAGGTCCTAGTGTCATTGTTGATGGCTTCTCCGTTGGCCCCTATTCGCCGCCACATTCAGAGAGTCTGGTTTGATCATATGCTCATTCAGTCCCAGTCCAGGTGGATTGGTGTGCTCCCATTAGTTCAGGCACACTGTCTCAGTAGGTGGGCCAGCCCCTCACGGTCCTAACTTCCTTACTCATCTTTTCCCACCTTCTGCTCTTCAACTGCACCTTGGGAGCTCAATCCATTGCTCTGATGTGAATGTGGGTCTCTGTCTCTATCTCCATCCATCGGATGAAATTTCTATAATGGTGATCAAGATATTCATCAATGTGACTATGGGACAAGACTAGCTCCGGCACTCTCTCCTCTGCTGCCCGAATACCTAGCTGGGTACATGCCCATGGACACTTGGGATCCCCTCCAGGGCCAAGTATCTTGATTAACCTACCTCAGGATCCAGCAATACCACTCTTGGGAATATACCCAAGAGAAGTCCAATCATACTACAAAAGCATTTGTGCAACCATGTTCATAGCAGCATTGTTTGTAATAGCCAGAATCTGGAAACAACCTAGGTGCCCCTCAATGGAAGAATGGATCAAGAAAGTGTGGATTATATATTCATTAGAATACTACTCAGCGGTGGAAAAAAATGACAACTTAAATTTTGCATGCAAATGGATGGAAATAGAAAATGCTATCCTGAGTGAGGTAACCCAAACCCAGAAAGATGATTATGGTGTGTACTCACTCATTAGTGGACCCCAGCCATAAAACAAAGGACACTAAGCACTTAGTTCACAAGCTCAGAGAAGCCGAATAGCATGGTGAACCCAAAGAAAACGTATACAGATCCTCCTGGAAGTTGGAAGCAAACAAGATCATCAGGCAAAAGTTGGAAGCCCGGGTGCGGGGATAGAGGTGGGGAGTAGGGGAGTGGGGGAAGGGGAGAGGGGGAAGGGGAAGGGAGAAGGACTGGGGAGAGCTTGGGGGAGTGGGAGGGTGGAGATGGAGGAAAGGTGGACATTGGAGAAGGGAATAAGATATCTACATTAAGGGAGTCATTTTAGGGTTGACAATAACATATTTTTAAAGAAAAATTTGAGAGAAATTTGAAAATTAGAGCTTTGAAAAATATAAAAACTCACTCAATACATATATTACTTTGTGAAAGACTAAGACAGCCAATGACAGCAAGAGAAAAATCAAAGACTTTGAATTACTCTCAGCTCTGTGAGGTGATAATTACCAGAGAATGTATGATTATTTGAAAGATTCATCATTAATTTTAGACATAGATTATTATCTGTTAGTATAATTGTTGGCTATCTGATTTATGACACATTTCACCCTGATGACCTCACATAGTCCATGTGAATTGTTCTAATCAATGCCTTGAAACATGCTCCCCGCACAGCTCCCAAGTTCAAGCTGACTAGTTTGCTAGGGAGTATCGTGGGGTTTTTTTTGTTGTTGTTGTTGTTGTTTTATCTATTTTCTAAAAGCATAGTAGATAAGTTTTATTTTGAAATTCAAATGATGTTATCACTTACCATAAACATGTGTGCAAACCTACCCCTCTGGCTTTATATGTTATTATATCTCCCGTTTGACATTCCCAAATGAAAGTAGAAGAGATTCACTTCAGATGCAAAAATGGCCTTGATATTTTGATAGGGTAAGGTTTAACCATGAGTCAAAATCATTAATCATGACGATCTTGGACCTGTACTACAGTGCAAAGTTAATTTTAGCACTGAGAAAGGGAAATACTATGGATAGCTTCATATGAACTTAATTTGCCTTAGAATTCAAAATAGAATATGATGCTGCGATCATAGGTAACATTGTCAAAACTACATGGAATTTTCAGTTGACAAAATAGTAACTAATGGCAGCATCGATTCCTTACAGTCTCTGTTTTCATTTAACATCTGTTGCTGTGACAAAATACCCTCACATGAAGCAAATTAGGGGAAAAGGATTCACTCCATTTACAGTTACAGGTTTTAGACTACCATAGTGAGAAATGCACAACAGGAGGAACTCAAGAAAGTTGGTCAGAGCATACCCACAATAAATGCAGTTACTGCCCTCTGCCTAGAGAATGGTGTTGCCTACAGCGGGAAGTGACTTTTTTTTTCATCAATTAATACACAATAACACAATCTCCCACAAACACATGCATGCACAAGCTAGCTTGATCTAGAAAATCACTCATTGAGAATCTCTTAGGTTCTCTAATGTATTTTAAGCTGATAATTAAGCTAATATCATACTATATAGCAATAATGAATTTCTAAAAATAGACTTTTCAAATATTAAAAGTCACATATAAACCAGGCAGTGGTGGCGCACGCCTTTAATCCCAGCACTCTAGAGGCAGAGAAAGGCAGATCTCTATGAGTTTGAGGCCAGCCTGGTCTACAAGAGCTAGTTCCAGGAAAGGCACCAAAGCTACAGAGAAACCTTGTCTCAAAAAAAAAAAAAAATTAAAAAAAGGCACATATAAAATAAACCAAGAATGTAAGAAAATTAACTAGTGTTTAATCATATATTTTACACTTGTATTTCGAATCCTCCATCCACAGAATAACTTCTTCTTTTCTTTCTTTTTTATTGAGATTTCTGAATGATTATTTGTAACATCTACGTAAAATGTTACCTTTGGTTTAGTTTCACACTACTGGGCAGAAAACCAGTGACATCACCCTTGTTAACAACTCTACCATTAAGCAATATATTCAGAGTCAATATTTTGATTTTAGTAAAGAGTTAAATTGTGGAATCTTGACATTATACCTGGTTATATTTACCTTTTGCATATAGTCAGCACCAATTTTACTCTTAATATCTTCATTCATTTAGAAGCTTTTAAAAACAGAATTTAAGCCTAGAGAGCAGATTTAACTCAAACATCAAATACAATATTTTGCAAACAAGTCATTACAACTCTTACCACAGATATATAAATAATTATTATAAAAATTATTAAGAACAAGATATGGTAACAAATTTTATAACATAGGGCAAATGGATAATCTCTTATCTCATATAATTTACCAAGATTGAATCAGGAAGAGTCATAAGTCAAACTAAGTGAAAAATCATATATGTCTCATTATAGACCAGTATCAAGTAGTTTCATTGTTACATTTCTCAGAGGACTAATAATAGAAGCCACCAAGATGGCTCTGAACATTTTTGAAGACCAGCCTCAAAGAAATTTGTACATTCCGGGGTAGGAGCATGAGGATTAGAATTATTAGGCAAAAGGAACAGTGAGTGATATGCAAGAAATAAGAGACAGAAAGGCAGAAGAGCATCAGGAGGGAAATTCAGTGAGTATTGAATTCTTTTGCCTTTATTTTCCACATGCGTATATACTTCACTCCAAAAGGGGAAGTGGAAGGCAACAGATTTCATTAACAAGATATAGGGAATAGATTTAACTTCTCCAACCTTTGGTCCAGGTGGAGTGGATCCACCTCTATACCCAAAACACTAATTAACCACACCCTAGGTCAGAATCTCTTCCTTGTATCCACATCTGTTGTCAACAGCTTGGAAAGAATGAAAATAAGCTCAAACTCTTAGACCTCCAGTCAAGATGGAACAGGTTCACAAGACGTTTGCTATGTAAGGCTCTTTACCTGAAATAGATCCCTAACACCCATGTGAATGAGGGAGAGAAGCAACTCCAGAAGGTCAAACATGCTAACACACCAATACAATAATAATAATAACAGTAAATAAATCATTTTTTAAAAAATAACTAACACTGGTTCTAACTGACTTATCCCTGAGGAAATTAAAGAAGAAAGAAATTTCCAATCTATTCAAAAGGGCCAGCATTAAACCAGTGTCGAAATCAATGGAAGATGCAGGAAAAACCTATAGCCAATATTCTTGATGAATATATTCAGCAAAATATGAGGTGACTGAATTCAACAGTTTTGATTATTTAGCATGATAAATTGGTGTTTATTCAAGAGTTGTAAGGATAGTTCAATAAGAAAAGTGAATAATGTGAAATGCTACATAATTTCAATGAAATAAAACAGTACTATGATCAATTTGAGAGAATTAATAACAAAATTAATTAACTTGAGCACATACTCATGATAAACACAGTGAACGAATTTGATATAAAAGAAATGCCTCAACATAATAAAAATCATTTACAATATTCCATTTATTAATGTTACTCTGAATGGAGAAAATTTGAAAGCTTTCATTGTAAACCCGGGAAAATGAAAATATTCAATGATGATCATCAGTTTATCGCTATTATTCAAACCACTACTAAGAATCCTAGAATGAATAATGAGGCAGAAGAAAAACAAAAAGTGCCCAAATGAAGAAAACTAAACTCAAACTACCACTGTTAAGATGTTCCTATCTCATGTATATATATATGAAAATTCAATCAATGAAACTATTGAGCACATTCTGCATTGGTGCAGGATATAAAGTCAATATAAAAATAAGTTGCATTGTTATATGATAATAGTGAATGATCTAAAAGGGAAGAAGCAATCCCTTTTCCAAAAGCAACACAAAGTATAACAACCAATAATAAATATGATGAAAACCAACTAAAGTCTACAAGTAAAATTATGAAGCACTAATGAAATAAATTGAAGAGAAAATAAAAATATAAAATACTATCCCATACTGAAGTATTGAAAGTAGTTGACATTGTGAAAATGCTCATTTTCCCAATGCAATCCATGCCAAAATATCAATGGATTTCTATAGCATTAGAGAAAGCAATACTGAAATTTACAAGGAATCACAAAAATTAATGAACAGACGGGGCTAATTTGAGCAAAAAAATACTGCTTTGAGATTAATTACAGTCACTGACTTCAAAATATATAATAAATATCTATTAACAAAATCATCAGGCAATTGCCATTAAAAGAAATATTGAGAGAAATGGGGAACAGAATAGGGGACCTAAAAGTAAACCTTGTGCATCTACAGCCAAGAAAATTTTTTCTTAGTAAATGTGCTAAGGGTATACATTGATTGGGTAAATAATGATGATGATGATGATGATGAGACTTTTTGACAAATGGTACTAGAAAATTGGCTCCTAAACTGTGATCTGTCCTCTTCAGTCCCATATAAAGATACTTCTTAAGTAAGGACATACAAGTGATGAAAAGTATATATGAAAATTGCTCAAGCTCACCAATCTTTGCGGAATTTCAAACCCTAATTAAAATGAGTGGTTACGTCATCTTAATGAGGATAGCGATTATCAAAACCAGAGCTAATGACTGTGTAGTAAAAAAGGAGCCCTTGCACGTTGGTGGAAATTTAAATTAGTTTTTCTTGCTTTTAAACTGTGTTGAGACTGAAACATTATGGAGACTTTTGAAGTTGTACTAAATGCATTTACACTATATTTCTACAAGTCTATGGGGACCAGGGAATGGAATGGAGTTCTCATGAGAATGGCACCAATAGGTCCACATATTATAATTCTTTGTTAGCCAGTTGGTTAAACTGTTTGAGAAGGAATAGGAGGTGTGGCCATGCTGGAGGCGATGTGCCACTGAAATTTGACTTTGAGATTTCAAAAGCCCACATCATTCCTGGTGAGTTCTTTCTTTCCCCTTCCATCCCTCCCTCCCTCATTCCCTCTCTCTGTCTTTCTCTGTTTCTTTCTCTCCCTCTGCCTCTCTGTCTCCTAGTTGTGTCTAAGGGTGTAAGCTCTCAGCTTCTGCTCCATCCCCATTCCCGACTGCCTGCTGTCATGCTCCCTGCAATGTTGTTATGAACTCCAATCCTCTGCATCTGTAAGTCGCTGATAAAATGCTTTCTTTTTTAAGTTTTCTTGGTCATGGTGTATCTTCACAGCAATATAATGGTATGTAAGACAAGAAAGTTACTCTGAATATTCAGGTCAGTGAAATGGGACCAAGGTACCCAGGTCTGCCTTCACAAACGACCTCTTTAGCTATCAGTGATCAGCTACACATTTCAAGAAACTAAAAGAAGACATTATAAATTTCCAATTACTGCAAATAATTGATAAATGTTTGAAGAGACAGAAGTTTAATCTGATTATATATATGAAAAAACTGCATAACACCTGATCGGTTTATAAAGCAGTAATTAAGGATTTAACAACATTGACAGGTTGGGGTAGAAATCATGTATATAAGATTTAAAATTAATATAGTTTCAACTACGGTATTTATGTCAGTCATTCTTTTTCTTTGACATTGTTTAGTTTTTCTTTTCAGTGCTGGGAACTAAACACATGGTATGTAAATTCTATGCCATGAAAATACCTCAAATATATTAGATAAATGCTACATCACCAAGCCATTTCACATATGCTAGGTAAGAGCCGTGACACTGAAACACTCAACTCAGTAGTATTTTTTTCAAAAGAAAAACATATGAGAGAAACTGGTGACTAATATAATAATATGGGCTGGTGGCAGTGATAATAAAAAAGAATAATTTGATATAAAATTTGAGTAAAAAGAGACACCATCCATAAGACTTGAGCCCATAGATTCAGAAGATTATTGTCCTTATACAAAGGACTTAATGTAGTACTAAGTATGAAGTCATATATGAGTAAATATTCTCTAATGTCTATAAGGATGTTATTGATACCTGATATGCCAATAAAGGTAGAAATGAAAAATATAGAGAAGTAATTCAAAGTTTCTTAGAAAACTCTACTTGATTACAAGCAAAAGCTGAGATGGTAGAAAGACAACTTTTGATATATGAGATAAAGAGACAAAATATTACCTGAAAAGGTAACATTAAAATACATCAGTAACAATGACTAGTCAATAAGTAAATTAAGATGAGAGTTAGAAAAACACGGGAGTATGGATCTGAGCACTCACCCTCAGAATGATAACTTGCCAACAACTTCTTGTGGAATGTGTATAAGGACATCTCATTGTTTGCCCAAAATATCAAGGCCTGGAGTCAGAGGACTACATAATGTTCCTGCCTAAAAAGGGAATTATTATGGGTAATGTTTTGCATTTATAGGACTAAGAAGAAGCCATAAACATGGTAGTTCAATTAAAAAAATATGTGTTTAAGGTTTATTACCTTGACATGTGAGTACATAGCACCATTTGATGGATTTTTAAGTTATCTTTTAATCTTTAGATCTTTAAAATATTAACAAAATAAGAATATTCCAAACCTCATCAAGAAAATATTATAGATGATCATGTTTTACTTTTTGCTTATTAATTTTTTATTAATTTTATTGAGTTATACATTTTCCTCTGCTCTGCTCCTTTTCTTTCCTCTCCCCTTCAACCCTCTTCCATGGTCCCCATGCTCCTAATATACTCAGGAGATCTTGTCTTTTTCTACTTCCCATGTAGACTACAATCATTTATGTCTCCCTTAGGGACCTCATTGTTGCTAGGTTCTCTGGGATTGTTTTTGTAGGCTGGTTTTCTTTGCTTTATGTCTAAAAGCCACTTATGAGTGAGTTCATATGATATTTGTATTTCTGGATTTGGCTTACCTCACTCAGTATGATGTTTTCTAGATCCATCTATTTGCCTGCAAATTTCAAGATGTCATCATTTTTTTTCTGCTATGTAGTACTCCATTGGGTAAATATGCAACATTTTTCTTATCTGTTCTTTAGAAGAGGGGCATTTAGGTTGTTTCCAGGTTCTGGCTATGACAAACAATGCTGCTGTGAACATAGATGAGCACATGTCCTTGTTTTATGATTGAGCATCCTTTGGGTATATACACAAAACTAGTATTGCTCGGTCTTGAGGAAAAGTTGTTTCCTAATTTTCTGAGAAATTGCCATGCATATTTAACCTGCTTATTTATTTTTTTATTTTCCTGAAGCTGTAGTTCCCTGAGGCTAGTTCCCTTTTCTGTAAACCTGCCTTTCAGCTTCTGGTTGAAGCTGTGCCATACAGCAGGGGATATGACACAGGCTCTCTCTACTTGTCTGCCAGCCTGCTGTCCCAAGCTCTGGTGGGCATAACTGCGTGGATTTTTTCCTTACTCCTCGTGTCTTGAGGGACTTCTTGAGTCAGCAAAAAAAAAAAAAAATCCTGTTTACCGAATGCTTGTTCCATGGTATAATCTTACCTTGTGCTGCTGTGTGTCGAAATCTCCGAATCTGACTCATGGTCAGGTTTTCCGTGGCGATTCTTGCTGAACCAGTGCTTAGCTCCTGGCTGCGGTGACTCAATGGGTGAAGACAGGCCTGTTCTCTGTGTGTAGCAGTGTTCCTCAAACCTCCACGGTTTACACGGGTCCCTATTCGGTTGCCAGTTGTCCCGACAAGCAGGACGCAAATGGGAGTATGAACCTTGAAGGGAGAGGAATGAAAGGGGCAAGAGACAAGAGAAATTTAGCCTCTTTGTCAAATATGAGGTGTTCATAGGTTTGTGAATTAATATCCGGGTCTTCGATTCAATTCCATTGGTTACTGTCTCTGTTTTTATGCTAATACCAAGAGGCTAAAAATATACAATGGAAGAATGAAAGCATTTTTTAAAAATGGTGCTGGCATAACTGGATGTCAACCTGTAGGAGAATGAAATTAGACCCTTATCTATCACCATGCACAAAACTCAAGTCCAAATGGAATAAAGACCTCAATATGAATCCGACCACACTGAACCTGATAGAAGAGAAAGTGGAAAAGTAGCCTGCAATACATGGGCACAGGAGAACACTTCCTATGTAAAACCCCAGTGGCACAGACATTAAGAGCAACAATGAACAAATAGGACCTCCTGAAACTGAGAAGCTTCTGTAAAGCAAAAAACACAGTCATTAAGACAAAAAGGCATCCTACTGAATGGGAGAAGATTTTCACTAACCCCACATCAGACAAAGGTCTGATCTCCAAAATATACAAAGAACTCAAGAAACTAGACATTAAAATTCTAAATACCCCAATTTAAAAAATGGGGTAATGATCTGAACAGATAATTCTCTACAGAAGAAGTTGAAATGGCCAAAAGATACTTAAGGTCATGTTCAACTTCCTTAGCCATCAGGAAAATGCAAATCAAAACAACTTTGAGATACCATGGTACACCTGTCAGAACGGCTAAAATCAAAAACATCAATGATTGCCTATGCTGGAGAGGATGTGAAGTAAGGGGAACTCTCATCCATTGCTGGTGGGATTGCAAACTTGTGCATCCTCTTTGGAAATCAGTGTGGTGATTTCTCAGGAAATTGGGAATCAACTTACCTCAGGATCCAGCAATACCACTCTTGGGAATATACCCAAGAGATGCCCAATCATACTACAAAAGCATTTGTGCAACTACGTTCATAGCAGCATTATTTGTAATAGCCAGAACCTGGAAACAACCTAGGTGCCCCTTAATGGAAGAATGGATCAAAAAAGTGTGGAATATATACACATTAGAATACTACTCAGCGGTAAAAAACAATGACATCTTGAATTTTGCATGCAAATGGTTGGAAATAGAAAACGCTATCGTGAGTGAGGTAACCCAAACCCCAAAAGACGATTATTGTATGTACTCACTCATTAGTGGACCCTAGCCATAAACAAGGGACACTAAGCTTATAGCTCACAAGCCTAGAGAAGCCAAATAGGAAGGTGCACCCAAAGAAAAACATATATAGATCCTCCTGGAAATTGGAAGCAAACAAGATCGCAGGCAAAAGTTGGAAGCACGGGGGTCGGGGATAGCGGTGGGGGTAGGGGAGTAGGGAAAGGGGAGAGGGGGAAAGAGAAGGGAGAAGGGAAGGACTGGGGAGAGCTTGGGGGAGTGGGAGGGTGGAGACGAAGGAAAGGTGGATATTGGAGAAGGGAATAAGATATCTACATTAAGGGGGTCATTTTAGGATTGGCAAGATACTTGGCTCTAGAGGGGATCCCAGGTGTCCACGGGGATGTCGCCAGCTAGGTACTTGGGCAACAGAGGAGAGGGTACCTGAACTAGTCTTGTCCTATTGTCACATTGATGAATATCTTGATCATCACCATAGCAATTTCGTCCAATGGATGGAGATAGAGACAGAGATCCACATTCACATCAGAGCAATGGACTGAGCTCCTAAGGTCCAGTTGAAGAGCAGAAGGTGGGAGAGGTTGAGCAAGGAAGTTAGGACCGTGAGGGGCTGGTCAACCCACTGAGTCAGTGTGCCTGATCTAATGGGAGCTCACCAAATCCAGCTGAACTGGGACTGAACAAGCATATGATCAAACCAGACTCTCTGAATGTGGCTGCCAATGGGGACAGACTGGGAAGCCATCAACAATGACACTGGGACCTATCTCTTCTGCATGTATTATCTTTTTGGGAACCTAGTCTATTTGGATGGAGGGGGGAGGGCCTTGGACTTCCCACAGGGTAGGGTACCATGCCCTCTTTTAAGGAAGCAGGGGGAGGGAGGAGGGATGGGGGGAGCTGGAGGGGACTGGGAGAAGGGGAGGAAATGTAAATTTTTTGAATGAAAAAAAAATAAAAGAATATAATAAACAAAACAAAAAGAGACAAGAGAAACAGACAGCAAATCTGTATTCTGATGAATCTGCCAACTTTATTTTATCTCAGGAGCACTATATAGCAAAAAAGGCAGTGGGGAGGGTAGGATGCTGGAATGTCAGGTCTGGAGACATCCCTAGCTGATAGGAAGAGATAAGGAAATGCTGAGTGTCTGTAAATATTTACAGGGGGGAAATGCTAATTACTTCTGAGCCCTGGGGCTTGCTAAATCTGCTGGCATTCTTAACTCACAGGGGAATATAAGGGTCTGGAACTTGCCCTAGAGAGGTCAATATCTTACTTAATTTGTGAACTAAGATGGCTATAACCAAATATGGGTCTTTGCTCCCAGCCTTTGCCTGCAAATTTCAAGATGTCGTTATTTTTTTCTGCTGTGTAGTACTCCATTGTATAAATGTGCCACATTTTCCTTATCTGTTCTTCAGTAGAGGGGCAGTTAGGTTGTTTACAGGTTCTGGCTATGACAAACAATGCTATTGTGAACATAGTTAAGCACATATCCTTGTGTTATAATTAAGCAGCCTTTGGGTATATACCCAAAAGTAGTATTGTTGGGTCTCGAGGAAGGTTGTTTCCTAATTTTCTGAGAAATTGCCATACTAATATCCAAAGGTGCTATACAAGTTTGCACTCCCAACAGCAATGGAGGACTGATCCCTTTACCCCACAACTTCTCCAGCATAAGTTGTAATCAGTGTTTTTGATACTGGCCATAATTTCTGTTTTTGTTGTTGTTGTTGTTGTTGTTTTGTTTTTTGTTTTTTGTTTTGTTCAAGACAAGGTTTCTCTGTAGCTTTGAAGCTTGTCCTGGAACTAGCTTTTGTAGACTAGGCTGACCTCAAATTCACAGAGATCCGCCTGCCTCTTCCTCCCGAGTGCTGGGATTAAAGGCATGCGCTACCATCAACCGCCTGATCTTGGCCATCCTTACAGGTATAAGATGGGATCTCAGAATTGTTTTGATTCGCATTTCTATGATGGCTAAGGATGTTGAGCATTTCCTTAAGTGTCTTTTAGCCTAGATGATCATGTTTTGATAAATATTTGAGCTATGAAGCTCACAGCTTCTTAGAATTTCTTGACTACCAGCTTATTATGAATTGTGTGGCTTTGAAAAGGCCAAATGAATCGGTGTGGAATCATAGTCCTTGAATGACAAGCACTCTTACAAATCATTATTTTATCAACAAATGTAACCTTCAATAATTTTTAAATTATTGAATTACATAGCTTCTTAGGACCAGAATGAGGAACGTGCACCCATTATTAATGATGCAGGTAAATATTCTTTCTGCTGTAAGTGAAACCATCCTGTCTTTTTCTTTAGCTTGTGAAGGTGTGGTCAGTGTGAACACCAATCAGTTGAAGCCTTTAGATTTCCTTTTATTTTATTTCTTCTTTCAGTGTATTTTAGACAGTTCATAAATTATTAATGTCAAGTGTCTTACTGTTTCAGTTTGTGAACTTAATTTATGTGACTCAGTTCCCAAGCACATCCAAAAGTTTTGCATGAGTCAAATCATTTCTGGGAAGACCATTTCACTCAACTTATATGTGACATTTAAAATACCCAAAATGATTTTGAGTATGTACTATTCAAGCCCTATAATGTAGTAAACATTATGGAATATTCCAAAGAGAAAATATTAAATTGAAAATGCTTAGGTACTCTATATGCTTTATTTCCAGTTGTTCTGATTGGTCATTATACATCTGGTGAAACTTCTCAAACTACTCATTAATATTTACATAGCTATCTGAATTATAAACTTCTAACTGCAGAAACCAAATGCCTTTATGCATAATTCAAAGGATCTTTACAGAAAACAATCCCTGGGTTGCAATTGCTTTCAAGTCCACCTCTTGAATTTGTACATGAGAATCCAATGCCAATGCAATTCAAATCAATTCATTCATGTTTGATTCCAAAACTCCCTTTATATGGATGCTATGGTTGAAGCAACAGTCTGAATTCAAAGAAGGATCAATTACTAAAGCTGAGAATTATTTTCTGTGAGAAACATGCACATATTTACATTATTTGGTAGGTTTTGATAATGTAGGTATAAGAAAATTCACATAAAAGTTGTATCTCTATAGGTTGATTTAGTTTAGCCAAACGTTCCTTTGCAAATTGATGCATTTTTACTATTGATGTTTATTTTGTTGTTGTTGTTTTGTTTTTTTAGAGTTGACCTAACATCTATGAGTAAGTTTTTTTGAGTAACTGCCAAACTAAAATTAACTGAAAATGATCATAAGTGTTAGTATTAGTATCTATTTTTATTTTTTTCAATTATGTACCCTGCATTACTTTCCATTCAAGTTTAAAGAATGTTGGCTTTTGGAAATACATAAATTGTTTATTCATTTGTACCAGCAATTTATAATGAGCAAATGTAATAGTAAAATGTATCCTGGGATACTATGAAAATGTATTTTGCCTTACTGAATACAGGTTTTGTACAAATGGCTTAAGAATACAGCAGATGTATAGTGGATCATATAACATGAATTGCAAAACAAGTCACGATGGGTAATGCTACCTTAATGAATATGGAATGAATGAATGATCACTCTCCACTTATTGTAAAGCATTTCCTTTAGTACATAATTCACATGAGTTATATTTGCTTCACAGAAACATGAAGAGCCCAGTTAAAATTGGCAAAGACAGGAAATTCAGAGTTACAGATGAAATCATCTTAGAGTGCTGTCCTTTATAGCTGCCTATGCTATGACTACACATATGGAGGTCTTTGAACTGGTTCTATTTCCCTGAGGAAAGGGAGATTTCTTTTGAGGCATAATAAATAAGTCTCCATATTATGCTTACTTGAAAAATGGCTATATGTGAAATAATGGAATGCATAATGTGTTCCATATACATATAATGGTTTCTTGTAACCAATGGCATGCAACTATGATCATAAGTTAAAAATGTTCCTTAACCTCAGCTGTCATTTCATAAAAAAAAATGTTCTGGAAAAGGCATAAAGGATGGATAATATCTTACCATGTCTTGGAGGAAAAACAACAAACACTGGGACCTATAGAGAAAAGCAAATGAGTATCATTAAACTTAAAATATTTTTAAAAAGTTTTTCTAGCCTACAGATTTCTTGAAGATAATAAAGTTGGAAAGTTTTTAGAAAAGCTCAAAATATTGGCGCACTTTGGTATTGCATTAATTATATCAAAAATTATAATTTGTACTTTATAACTATAAAAAATATAAATTTCAGTTCATTTTCTTACTTCAATCTGTACTATTTCAATTTTCTTACTAAAGGTTTAGAGAAATATGCTGTTTTTGTAATAACAATTGGAATATTATAATAAAGAAGTATACAGATATTATAAATACCTATAATAATGAAGTATACAGGATATATATATTATTTTAGAGGGAAGTTGTCAGTCTATAATGAACATAATAGCTTGGAAAATGACAATAATCTATCAGAAAATATTCATGCAAGTCATAACTAATAAATGTGAGAAATATCTCATTTGAGCATTAATAAATAATTAAGATACAGATAAAATTAATAAAACAAATACATCCATATAAGTTGCAATCATACCACACAATCAATAAATAAAAGAAAAAACTTCCTTAGTCTTTAAAATACAAAACTGCCCTTATTATCTGAATAATGTAAACTTACTTCTGTAACTAGAATGTACTCAGAAATCATGATTTGTGAAATATGAGTTGGGTTGTAAAAGAATTGAGCTATAAATAAATTATGCTATTTAGAGTAAAATATAAAAATTCAAATCATGGATAACTAATTTCTTGAAATTTTTTTATTACAATTAAACAAAACACAAATATTGTCAAAAAGAGACATAAGCAAATTAAAACATCACCTACTAGAGCGTAGGCTGTCTACCAGCAACCATGTGTACCCACATATGGGTAGCACTGATTTGACTTAGTGGGTGGACAGGGTAGAGCAAAGAGGTGGCTATAAGCATTTTTCATTATGTACATGTCTGAAATGCTCAAACATTAAGTAATTAATTAACCGGCAATAAAAATACTAATAGAATGCTGATGAATTTTGGGTTCTAACATTAAGTTTAATGAAATCAGTACAGAAGCAGACATACAGCCCAGAGGTTATAGTCACAATTATATTTTGTGATCTGGGAATTTGTTAATTATTCTTAGTATGATTAACTTGATGGTAGGATGATAGTCTCAGAGGAGAGCAACAGTTTCACAAAAACTGAGATCTAAAATAGTCTTAGCTTTTATCTGTCTCAGTTTCTTCCATGTGCTGAAGTAGCATGTGATGCAAAGAAGCTCAGAACAGTAAATCAGTACAGACAGATCCTTCTTACAGTGAGGGGCGATATCAGTCATATAGCTTGTTTCTTGTTATGCCAATGCAACTTTACACAGTCTTAGCATGGCTGGTAAACAGAAGCAAGGTGTCATTCATTAAACATTCACTGCCCACTATGTGCCGCATTATCCAGGGGGGTAAACAAATCTAGACAACTTGGCAGGCATTTAGCCATTTCAGTCAATTCATTCATTTTAAAAATCTTATTCTTCAAGGTGCTACTGTGAGACAAGAAAGATGGGTGACAGTAAGAAGAGTGTGTGTGTTTGTTGTGTCTGGTGTCAAGAGAGATGGTCACATAGTTACATTTGAGTAGCTGTAACCAAGTAATTGACAGAAACTAACCGAAAACAAAAGGTGCTTATTTTGGCTCAGGGCCTTAGAGTATTTAATATGTACTTCTACGCTGCCCGAATGTGGACATGTGAGCATCCTGGTGGTATGGGCATGGTTCATAAGAGGCTTTGGGGAGGTTGTGTAGAACTCTAAGCCATTTCTGACAACTCTGAGGCCTCTCAGCAGTAGTGCTCCCTCCCCTGGCAACCAGGAATCTAACAATTAGTCTTTGTGAATGTTCTCCAGAAATTGGGGCAAGATAACCTTTAAGATGTTGACTCAGTTCCTGATGTACGTGCCAGGTGGGAGGCCTCCCGGAGACTGGATTTGACTAAGCCCCTGGGAAAGGGGTCAAAGTGACCCTCAGATGTTTCCTCTTACCTGGCAACCACTCTCCAGCCTTTTGAATAAGCCAATCATAATAGTCCAAAAACAACCCAGGCTCCCCCCTTGTTTCTATGGCTTTTTGCTTTAAAAGATGGGCTATAACAACTATCGATGTCCTTCTCCTCCCAAAACTGAAGGACCCTGTCCTGACATAATAAAAATCCTCTTGCTTTTGCATCAACTGTGATTGTGTGAGTGGTGTCTGGAGCTTGGACTCCTGAGTCCAACAATTGTTGTTGTTTTTTGTTTGTTTGTTTTGCTTTTTTTGTTTCTCTCTTGCTCTGTTTTACTTTGCTTTTAGCTCATGACTGACAGCATCAGCATACCAAGAAAAATCTTTATAACTATGCCTCCAGTCTTAGATAGGACCTCACCACAGAAATTCCCAAGAACTCTCAAAATATTAGCAACTCGTCAATGTACAGAAAATAAGACTGCAAAGTGCAGTACTAATTGGGACGTTTATTTCACACCCATTTCTTACAAGGTTCAGGGGTCATTGAAGCATGAATAGTAAAAACTCAAGAGGCAAATATTGAGGTGCATCCTTAAAACAATAAAACAGTCAGCCACTGCCTCTTACCTCATCCAGAAATGGTGATCCTGCCTCCAGGAATCTCAGAATGAGACTGAGCCTGAGAACTGTCTCCTCCCGTTTTATAATTCTCTCTAGGGCTGAGATTAATGACACTGGGATTAAAGGCATGCACTTCCTGGTTTCTATGGCAACTAGTGTGGCTACTGGGATTAAAGGTGTGTATTACCACTGCCTGTTCTGTAAGTCTGTAAGGCTGACAAATGGGACAGTTTTACTCTCTCATCTTCAGGCAAGCTTTATTTATAAAAATGCAAATGAAATGCTACTACAGGTCATCTTGGAAGTGGAGTTGGAAAAGTGCAAGAGAGAGAGGCAATGATGACTACAAGGAAAGAGTGTATTATAGACACTGGAGGACAGTTGAACATATTGAGCACTCGTAACAGTATCTACAAGACCTTTACAATGCCAAACAAGAGCAAATTATAGCATGGAGATGGAAGGTGGACAAAAATCTTCACCCGAAATTGAGGAGCCATTGCTGGTCGATAGCTGGTAGGTAAGGGAGAACCAGTTTGTTTTAAGACTGTAGTCTGACAATGGTTGCTGGCCTTAATCAGTTTATGGTTGGGCAGTCATGTTGGTAACACTTTACTGGTATAACTTCTGACATTCCTAAGAGGTATAATCTCACAGAAAATTTCCTTTTACTCTGACTCTTACAATATTTCTATCCATTCTTGTGAAATGATCCCTGAGAATGAGAGAGTTTTAATAGATAAAACAAAGAACACCATGTTGGGTATTGGGAGGAAGTGGTAGATCTGGGTGGATGGGGAAGGAGCGAATATCATAAGAGATTGCATGAAAATTTTAAAAGTCTAATAAAATAAGATAAAAATAATGCCTGCAGATGAAGAATGAGCACTTAATAAATGTGGGCATATAGGACATTTTATATTCATGTGATACTAAGCAATATTGTATGGTAATATATGTCTTGCTATGCAGGCCAGGCTATCTGTGAACCTTGTCATCCTCTTGTAGAAAAAGAGTATTACTTGAATCATTATATTGAGATAGCTCAAATGAGTGAAATGAAACTAATATTCAATCGCTACTTAAACTATTATTAATATTTCTTCAGGAAACATTTGTTCCACTACGATTTGTACTATGAAAGGTAGTTTTAGATCATAAGTAATAAGTTTAGGTTCAAGTCCAACTCATTATGCCCAAAACCACAGATTGGAGGAACCAGAGACCTTCCTGTCAAAACCAATATTACATGCTATTGTCAACTTTATTAGAATATTAGCACTGATTATCACAGTGGTCACAGTAACTAAAATGAACTGACTAGATTTCTGGTGGCAAGTTTCCTTGGAAAGATTATATATCAAAAAGACAAAATAAATAACAGACATACATTTTTTCAAGACAATGGCAAATAGTTTCATCTGGTCATTGCACAACATCTTTACCACTCAAGTGAGGAAATTATATCGTACTCAGGTTCTATAAAAAAAAAAAGATGAAGAAGATATTCTTCCTAGTTTAGATTTTTTGCACTGCTGTAAATGTGGAAGACATTGATTTGAATGTGCTATTACAAAACAGCATATATCCATGCAGTGCATTTTATTTGATTGATTGCACATCACAAATTCAAATAAACATGTACAGCATGATCTCAGATTCAGATAAACACGCTGTATTTATTTAAATGTCTTCACATTCATATTGGATTGAACATTCAAATGCATTTAAATCAGTCTCAGAAGTGAGTCGCTGATGCATTGTTAAAAGGTGAATATAATACTTGCTAATACTTGTCTGAATCTCCCAGAATTCTGTGGCCTGCCAATTTACTAAAGGCTATTCCTTAAACAAAGGACCAAGTTAATGCTACAGGTAAGTTGGGGAACAATGTGGCATGAGATATATCAATGGCAATGTGCTTAAAATAAGTTGAGTGTATAGCAACACATCTGTCATTTCTAAAGAATCAAAAATCCATCCCGGTAAACTTCACTAAGAGAGGCAGATTATATATTGCAATATGAATTTCAGCTTTTTAACAAAATGTGTGTGCTTCCTTAAAACAAACTATATTTAATTAATTTAGGGAACAGTACATGGAAGTTCTCTTTTACCACACTGAACTCATGAGGGTAACAGACTGACAACTCTCGGAGAGGTTTTTCTACACATAATTGCAAGATGTGTGTATTAGTACATTTAAAACAAGAAAACTTGTATTAAAAAGGTAAAGAAGTGTGATTTATTATGCTTGTTTTCAATATCTTGGGGGAAGTTACAAACACAGGCTTCTCTGTTTAGATATCTCTTTGGAGGATAGATATAGTAAAGTGCAGAAAATTTGAAGATGGAAAATTTTAATTGATGTCCCAGTGCTTACTGGATGAACATTTCAAACCTAAAAGTTCAGAATTCCATTCTGAAATAGATGTGGTCTAAACTATTTTCAGTAAGAAATATTCTATCTTTGTATTCAGGTGAAAAATTTACTTTGTTATTCCAAACAATATTTTTAAAATAAAGGCTTATTCATTTTATTTTTTCTATTATTGAAAATAGCTTTTTATCTTACATAATATATCCTGATTAGAATTTCTCTTCCCTCTACTTCTCCCAGGTTTTTCTCATCATCCATCCCACCTGGATCTATCTCTGTCTTTCATTAGAAAACAAGCAGATTTCTAAGGGTTAATATTAAAATTAAATGAGGTAATAAATGAGAAAAGGCAATATTAATATATAATAAATGAACAAAGCAAAAAGAGATCAATAAAGGGCCCAAGGAATAGATAACAAATGCAGAGACTCACTCATTACTACATAATGAAACCCATAAAAACCCTAAGCTGGAAGCCATGAAATATATGCAAATGATATCAAGAAAGAATATATATATAAATAATATAAAATTAAATTAAAAATAAGAACTAAGGTAACTTTAAAAATGCCCTACCACATGAGATAAGGAACATCTAATGTTGTGACTGAGTTCGTTTTCTGTTGGTCATCTACTGGTGGGCATGAATGGGCAGGCAGCCTAACCTTAAGAGTTGCTTTATTTTCCCCCAAATGAGGCTCCCTTAGAAAAAACTAAATTTTGATTTGCAAGTGGTTATGAATTGTAGATAGGCTTGAATTATGGATGGAGGCATGTGTCCACTTCTACTAGTGCAGCACATGCTGTCTCAGACTCTGGGAGTCCATATGTGAATAGATCCTCTTTGTTGGGAGCATAGCACGAAGGTCCTTGCATTCACAGATCTCCAGATAAGCCATGATGGTTAAACACACTGGATTGTCTTTCCAATGGGAAAAAATGGAAAAATCCTGTTCTTTCATCCAGATAGCTGGAAATTAGAAATGATTAATTACCTGTTGATTTGTGTTATCTGTTGGGCCAGGCTATATGAAGCTCCTCCAATAACCCTTACAAGTCTGTATAGCTAGAGGTTCTCCCAAGCATCCACAAGCAAGTATGGAGGTGGTTAATAGCCCAAATGATGTCTAAGATATCTGTCTGACCGAGCCCAGGCCAGAACCTTCCCTAGGCCCTTAAGCTAGTATAGGTAGTCTCTTTCTAAAACACATTCCATGGAAAAAATGATGTGTTCCCTGTTGTAATTTGCTTTCTTGTGCACTGGGGATTGTATTATCCCACGAAATAACCCCTTCCCCCCAATTATACTGCTTTTAAAATTTTTAGAAATAAACTGACGGATATCAGACTCTTTAGAAGTCTTTATCTAGGTTGATAAAATGAATCTGAAATGAGCCTTTATTCTTATTTCTTCTGCGTTCACTTCCCTGCCTGAACTCCTGAAGGTTCCCCTTCACCTGTTGATTTAGGGGGTCCTCTTTCTTTGATGGCCGCCACACTCTCTGGCTCTTACATTCCTTTTGTTTTCACTTCAGCAGTGTTCCTTGAACCCTGAGAGGAGGAATTTGTTGGAGACTACCCATTTCTGATTGAGTGTTGCAAGGTCTCTCATCCTTAGCATAATGTCTGGCTACAGGTATCTGCAGTTGTTCTCATCTGCTGCAGGAAGAAGCTTCTCTAGTGATGGTCGAGCAAGCACTGACCAATGAGTATGGCCAATGGAGTTAATGGGAGTCAATTAATTGTCATGCTTTTATTATTTATTTATTTATTGAACAGTAATTTTCATTTTTTTCCTAGATTGCTGGATACTTAGTCTCAGGTTCTTGGTCACAGAAGCTTCATTAGGTGAAGTAAGCCTTAAGCTAAATCAGGCATTGTTTGCTTATTTATTCAAGCTTTGTGTCACCATTATACTTAGGTCTTGAGGGAAAGATACTTTTGTAGATCAATGAGTTTGTAGCTTAGTTGGTGTTTACGTTTCTTCTTTGATGACATGCTAGCAAATAGGAAGAAAGGTTAGATGTAGATACCAGCTGGAGTTCTCCCTGTTTATTGAGTCATATAGGTATTATCTTCTGCAATGGTGCCTTGCAATCAGTTTGTGGAGAGCAAACTATAATCTTAGCAACAGCCTAAGTTGTTTCGGAAATCCATGGGACAGCACTGGAGGATGTTGGGTTCCCTTCTCTATGCTATGAATATGTTTTATTACCATTGGTTAATAAAGAAGTTGATTTGGCCTATGGCAGGGCAGAATATAGCTAGGTGGGAAAACTAAACTGTAGGGAGAAAGAGGGCAGAGTCAATCAGACACATGTAGCTGCACAAGAAGCAAGATATGAAGTAACAAACAAAATTATTTTATTATTATAAAATAATAAAAATGGGTTAATTTACAATGTAAGAGGTAGTTAATAAGAATCCTGAGCTAATAAACCAAAGAGTATGTAATTAATATTAAACCTCAGAGTGGTTATTTTATAAGCAGCTACGGAAACAGGAGAGTAGAGAAAACTTGGTTCAGGGGACCAACGGGATGGAGATTATTTGTAGCAATAGTTGGCCAACATTGAATTGGATGTAACTCAATTTAAGGACTGGAAGCTTTATTTGGTGGTAACAGATGGACAGTTGGGCTCTGGTTCCCACATTATTTGGCAATTTCATTTAGGTCCCCATCATATTACACATTTTATGAGGTCCTACTATATTGAGTTTTCATAATACCCCTCAAATGCCCCTTAATTTTAGCTGTCTTTCCCCATATTCCCTCCTTCAAACCCTCTTCCCACCTCTTCTCACTTGATATTCATGTTCCAGTCAAATACCATCCATCCTTAATCATTTATTTTATTTCCCTTCCCTATGGAAAGCTATCTGTAACCTTTAGTGCCTTACTCTACTCCTAACCTCTGTGGTTTTATGGATTGTAGCTTGGATATCACAGATTTACCAACTAATATCAACATATAAGGGAAGACAAATTACTCTTTCTGGGCCTCGATTACTTCACTCAGATGAATTTTTTCCTAGTTCCTTCCATTTATCTGTGAATTTCATGATTTCTTCTTTTTCTTTATTTTTCTCTTTTATGTAGGTGCTTAATGCAAGGAATTTGTGTCTTAGAACTGCTTCCATGTGTCCCATATGTTTGTGTCTATTGTGTATTCCTCTTCATTCAATTTCAGGAAGTCTTTATTTTTTTAATGTCTGAGTAATTTCTCATTGTGTAAATGTACCACATTTTCTTCATCCACTCCTCTATCGAGTAAACTCTACATTGTTTCCAGTTTCAGGGTATTATATGTAGAGCAGCAGTGAACATGGTAGAGCAAGCACCTCTGTGCTAGGAGAAAGCTGTTGTGATTTGTTTAATGTTTGTTTTCTGTTGCCAACCTGAGCAGATGAAACTGCAGAAAAAGATTAATGAAATTTCTGTTGTTGTCTGTAAAGAGAACAAGGTAAATAAAAAAGCATAAACATAAGACATAAATAAATTATAACTATAATCCTAACCAAGGAAAGAATGGAATTCTAGTAAGCCCTAGAAAATGTGGAGAAATAAAGAATACATATATATGACCCACACATCCAAAACTTTTGCAAATAAGGCTCTCTGGCTCATATTAGATCAGTATATATGACATGATATGCATCTTTTAAGTTACCATGAGATTTTCTTTTTCTTTCTCTTTTTTTTTAAACTGAACAATGCATTGTTGCTAATATATTTTAAATTCTAAATTCTCACCACCTTTGTATCAGATACAACTGTAAAACATGTGTGTGAATACACACTGAAGCTAACCAGCACACATTTCTCATATAAGAGATGTATTCCAGTGTATTCAGTTTTGTGTGTTTGTGTGTTCACACAATCTTTCCTAATGTTATAGAACTTAAATGGCACAAAGAAAATTTGGTCAAAGTAATAAAAATAAGTAATTAAAAATAAAATTATTTATTGAATTATTACATTTAAAAAAGTGTAATATTGAGAACACATAAGAGAAGTTGCTTTTTTAAATAACTAGTTATCCTTCAACATAGAAGGCCTAGGAAATATGGGAGAAAAATTTAAAAGTATTAAAAATATAAGGCTGGGCAGTGGTGGCACACTCTGTCAATCTCGTGGCTTGGAAGGGAGAGGTGGGTAGATCTCCGTGAATTCAAGACTTTTGAGAGGCCTTGCTGGCCAGAAGCTGCAGTCTGTCTCTGAAGCTTGCCATCATAATGATTTCCCCTGCCCACCCACCCCAGCCCCCACGACCAGGGAGACTTCCTATTCTCTACCTGCCCTTATCTAGAGAATTTCTCTCGTTCTGGAGGACTGGCCTTATCTGAAAGCTGTCTCTAAGCCTGGATGCCTGATATTTCCTTAGTATGGTTCTTGGCACAGTTTCCTGCTAGAAGCCTTCTCCTGTGTACATATGATAATTAAGACTTGTACAAGGAACTTTGCTATTGGACGCTGCCTTCACGTACAAAGTCTTTTAATAGGAGTGTGCCACTTAGTACAAATTAGGGTTTGTCCCCAGAGTCCCCAATCCTATTCATCTCCTGCACTCTGGAATAAAGCTGAGCTGATTCACGTAAGTCATATCCCAGAGGGCTGTCTGTCTATTCATTGGCTGTCCAAGGACCTCCATCATCACTTCTGCACCTTTGTTCTCACAGACGGGTGGCCATGCTCACCAGGAAAATAAAGAACTGTGTGGCAAATGAGTGCGGAACACAGTCTAACACCCCGTCATTCTTTAGCTTCCGAATATTAATAGCTGAGTGACCTGCATTATTCCTGAAGATACCCAATACACGACAGGTTTATCAAGCTACAAATGTGCACACTGTTATCAGCAGTTTTGAAGTAAAGAATTTCTCCCTCTCACTGTCTGCACAAACACAAAGACCATTGATGAACCTCAGTGATCACTGTCAGCATATTTCTCACTAGTTTCATTGTGAATTAGTTCTGAGAACTCACAAATATTAAAACCTCTGCTCACCGGAGAGCTGTGAGGTTGCCCCAATGACAAATACAGAGAAATTTTGTAATATGTAATTTATGCTCGACTTGACTGTGTAATGAGGAAAAACAAGTGTTCTCTGAAGTGGCTCTTGATTGAAAATTAACTGATTTTTACAACTATGTAAGAGAAGATGCCATTCAGTAAAACTCAGACTTAAAATTTAAAGAATAGGGTAAATTAATAATTGGCTATATTTGAATAAAGACATCCGTAAACTGTGACAAAAATGTTTAAAAATCATTATCTATACATTATATTTAAAATAAATGCAAATTGGTTCGTATAGTTGTTCAGCTTAAGTTTGTGAAAAAAATGTTCGTTTATTTCAAGAAATATACAGGAGATGATCTACTTTTAATTTCAAGAATGTTTGCTGCATGTTCTATCTTAATAAAAAGAGAATCTTGAGAATAGTTTATAAAAGCAATTTTGAACATCAAATTTAAAAAATGTTCAAACCACATTGAAATGTAAAATAACATAGAATGAAAATTAAAAAAATAAATCAAAATAACAGATGCCTTCATCTGGATAACTTTAACTTACATGATGTTTTTTCTTGGCTATATGGATTTACTTTGACTTAAATATGCTCTGAGGTATAGATACACTCTTAGTATTAGTTTCACAATGAAGAACCAGGGACCAAGAGTGTTACGGGTCTTTGAGTCATACAGTAAGCAAATCTCAGACTGGAACCTCACAACTCCTGCTTCTTATATATCTGGGGCTTATCTGGAAATGAAAGTTAAATATTTTGTTTTCTCCCAAGGATACAGGGATATCATTGCTAACCAATAACCCCAAACATGAAGTTTTCTAATTCAGTGGTGTGCACAGTAACAACACAACTGTTTTCTAACACAGTTTCTCTAAAGTTGCTTCCCAGAATTGCTGTTAGAGATGCTGAAAAATCATACATCTGTGTTAAGGTACAACCTCTTCCATAAGGACTCAGGCATAAAGCTCTTAGGAAGAATGTTATTGCCATGGTTGAAAAATTTTCTTGAAAATCAGATTGAAAGAACTTAGAAAATCTGAACTTTTAAGAAGAAAAGATGGTAGATGATGCAGTAATGTAGAAAAGAAATGGAATTTTATCTTTAAGACTAGGTGGATATTATCAAAACACCTCACTAAAGCTTTGTAGTTGAGATCAAGGGATTTGTAGAGGGCGACATTGCCAAGGTTGTCATGAGTACATTCTGTCACCCTCCCTAAAACCAAAAATCAAAACTGTTCTGAGTAGTAAGTATGTTCTGAAGTGGAATTTTAAATAAAAAGACTGCCCAAAGAGCTTTGCCAGAGTTTTTATCTGTCTCAAGTACCAGGGAGTCATTACTTTGACAATTGTTAATGGCTTGATGTCTCAATATTTCCTTAACTGACGCTTTTAAGGTTTCTTTGCAGAGCAAATTGAGAAGAACCATTCTTACAGCAAAGTAGAGAAGTGCTGTGTTTATATATTCAGTCCAGCAGCTTGCTCTGTCCATTACATGATCAGGGCAGATCAAAGGACCACACGTGTTAGCCCTGGTAGCCTTCATTTCTCATCCTCCCTTCATCTTCTTTCCTCGCTCATCCTTGCCTTTTCCTCTTCTCTTACTGCTATAATTATCTTTATCATTGCTTTATTTTGAAAAAGTGGTGCATTCCTTAATCCAGGCTGGCCTGGAACTTCCTGTGAAATCCAGACTGACTGCAATATTGATCTCATCCCCGTGTGTCCACCTCCCACGTGCTGTTATACATGCAAGCTACCACACGTAACTTTCCCTGTGCAACTTTCTGTTTTATTTATTCTATTGTGAACATGAGTAACTGAGGAGACACAAAGAGGGCGGACTACACAATGAATTGCTCAGCCTTGGCTGCAGAGTAAGCCCCTTCAAAAGTCACAGAAAAAGGTGAGTGGATCTTTATTTACGAGGAAGCATGAGCAGAAGTACATAGCTGCTATTTCTAACTAAGCTCATTGGTGTGGTCCAGAGAACACTTGCACACAGTAGTGGGAGACCAGACAGCAAGCTGAAGGTGCTCACGTGCCATACTTGGACAAGAGCTAGAACAGATCAGACAACTCTTCTTACAAATGTGCTATTATCATACCATTGAAACACCTTTTTATTAATGTGACATTTCTGTGACATGCAAGACTGTGATCATTTTTCTAATCATTTGCCTGTATTTTATTTTACATCATTATCAGTACTCAAGGATGACAGTCACATTCCTTCAAAGGAGCCGGTCTGAAAGAAGAACTCATCTAGAGCCTCAAAGCCAAGTCCTGATCTCTAAGGTTTATCTGCCATAGTGCTGACTGGGGAACATAGGGACCAGCAAGAAGGGAGTACTATCAATGCTTCTCAGTTGTCAGGGACACTATAAATTTGAAATTATTGCCTTAATTTGGCTTACTTACATGTTTTCAAGTGAATATGTATTATTGAGTAAAATAAACTTGTCTTGGAACACACACTTTTAAATTCTAACAGTAATATAGATTACAATGGACAAATGTAACATAATAAGACATGGAAAATAACATGCAAAGATATATAAATAAAATATGCAAAATAATATGTAAAGATGTAAATATATAAAGAGAGTAACTGTGCATCTTAGAGTTTATGTCTAAAATGGTTTAGATCTTTGGAAATACTCTTAGTAAAAAAAAATTTTCTTTGAATTAGTAAGTGTTGCTGGGGTGCAAATACAGCATGTTAATTAAAGCATACAGACTCTTCTGTGTCCAGGAAAGTTTAGTTCAGTTTTGTATGAGATTTTATTCAAGGCTAACTATAAGATTTACAGATGAATTCTATAAAATAGATCATTCAGTTACTAACTAACATTAGTGATATTTCATAGAACACAAAATTCAATTTAATTTCAAATGGTTCCCTTGTAAAAAGTTGTTTTTCTATTGAACATCCTGTTTGTGGAGTCCAGTATCATGTATCTTTAGACTGATTTTAACGTAAGCCACTACAAATAAAAAATAGCATTCTTTATGACACATAGAAAGCAATACATGACCCCCCCCGTCTCTCTCTAGATATAAGTCTACATACAAATACATGTATTGCAGCTATCAGCTGCAGAATTTGACATTCGCTGTTTGGGAGTCAAAGACAATGGTATACAGTCAAAAGATGACTGCTGTTGCAAGTTGTTTCAATATGTTTGTTTCAAAATTTCAAAAATGAGATGTTTCAATACTGTGTTTTCAACCTACAGATAATAAGTTTTTCTTAAAAGGAAAGAATTAAATCAATAAGTGTTTAGTTTCTCGTGGGAAATGTTTCTCAAACTGCAGGGCCAGCTCAGAAGATTAGATCAGCCAAATACAAAAGAATATAAACTCCTAGCGTGATAGTTGGAAAACCCTGTTAAATGGAATCATTGGTAGGGTTCCCTGAATCTGAATTAAAGGATGAACAGATCCACAGGCAAGAGTGCAGAAGTAGAGGCTTACAGCAACCCCACCCCTGTGCTTGCAAAAGAACGACTTTAAAAGACCACTCAGTTCTCTAATTCCTGACAAGTGTGACTCATTTTCACTTGCTTTAGATGGATGCCTTACAGGTTACAAATGGTTTTACTCCTCAGAGAATTTTCAAAAGACATGTGGACTCCATTATCTTGTGATTCTTTCCTCCCTCTCCATTAAAATAACAGAAGAAGATAATAACTGAGTGGCAGGGCTACACTGAAAGGAATGATTGATTCTGAACGCTGTTTGTTAACGCTACCTTCCGAACAGCAGGTAACTGTTCCGTGGCTTGATTCTTTTTTTCTTTGGCAAAGTACTTTTGTATGCATGTCATTAATATTCAAGTGCAAGCACATTAGTGAGCAATCTCCAATCTCAATTTGCAAATCTCTGTCTCACTTGGGTTTCCAGAAGGCACAATACAATTTAGAAGACACATTTAGTACTGGGTCACTAAATCTTTTAAAAGAAATATGGAGATATATGTATATTCAATTTTCATTGAATTTAAAAAAAAGCATGTTATTTGTGTGCTCAACTTCAAGCACCGTTGTGTTTTAAGCTCAAATTTATTCCATATTAATACCTAAATCTTATGCCAGAAATGGATTTTCTGATATTGTTTTGTACCTTATTTCTGTTAAGCTTTATACCTTCATAATCCCTTGTTTTCAATTCTGCTGGTTCTGCCATGTAAGATCTTTTGACATCCAAATAAATATCCCGCAGAATTGTACCTAACTGAATAAAAGTCAGAGCATGTATAAGTGTAAGAAAATAATAAAACATAGGAATGATCCAATCGACGTGTTATAAATGGGAATAATTTGCCAGCAGGATTAGTCAAGAAGCATTCCTTAAAAACCTAACCTAAACAAATATCTTACTTATTTTTAATGAAAGACCTTAAGCTATCAAATTAGCCCTCATCATATGAAGAGCTTCTGATTTTTCTTTGTTTGAGTTCATCATGTAAGCTTTCCTTCTCCCCCAGACTTTGTATAATGCCTTGGCACTCAGGTCACCTCATCTGAGAAGGAAAGCAGAAGGGGAGGACACTACTGGCACAAAAAGACCAAGCACTGGGAAATGACAGAGCTCGGGCAATTAAAAACAGTTTTCCTACAAGCACTGTGAAAATCCATGTCAAATCTTGCTCTACCTTTAGAAAAAGTCCAGACTATAGAACAGTATAGCACCAAGGCATCCATCCCAATGAGAGTAAAAGGGTTCCGAAAGGGAAGAGAGCAGGAAAGGGAAAGAAGACAAAACTATGTAGTTTTAGATCCACATCCACCATACAATTCATCCAATTAACTGGACAGAAGTGGTCAAAATAAAATCCCTGTTATATTACCTTGCCTTTACAGTTTCTAAGATATTTAAACATTAGCTCTTGAGGGATTGAAATGGGAAAATTTTTGTCTGGTCCAAGATGATTTCTTTTAGTTTGTAGATACAATAGGACTTCTGCAAACTCAGGTTGAGGGTCTACAGTAATTTAAAGCAGAAAAAAAATTAACAAGAGTAGTATTTAAAATATATGAAGCTGATTGATGTTGAACGAAACTCCAACAACAAAAATCCCAATCAAGTTATTTTTCTGCCCACTAAAACTTACATAAACTTTCAAAAATAAAATAGTCATAATGGTTCTTAGTCAAATACATTCTCTCTCTCTCTCTCTCTCTCTCTCTCTCTCTCTCTCTCTCTGCCTCTCTTTCTCTCTCACTCATTCCCTTCCCCTCTGTTTTCTCACAGCTATTGTCAAAAGTGGCTATAAACTCATGCAGATGAGATATTGATCTGTTGCCGATGTTCACAGAGAAGCCAAAGGGGAATCACATTACCAGCTTCAAAGTCCATCAATCATAGTTCTCTTAATAACCTCACTTCAATGATCTCTCCTGGCATTGGCTTATATTGCAACCATGGCTGGCCTCCAGACTTCAGAAAAGAAAGAAAGGTTCATTTCGAAGGGTAGGTTTTGGGCCACCATAGGTAATTTGAATGAAAGGTCTCAGAATTTCGATAGAACAGTAAGTTTTATTAAATTGGTTTACTTGATATGACACATTTAATTTTTTAAAGACTAGAAATAGAGCAATGGATATGTGAATTTGCTTATAAACATAGGATTATAACCTTAGCAGTCAATTTCAATATTTACAACTGGCACTTGAAAGTATATATAGAACCTGAGTACACAGATTTGAATTATAACTTTATCGTTTGCTTGTTTTTATTTTGTTTTTCTATTTTTGTCTTCTTCATTCCCTCCCACTAGACAGACACTTAAAAATTTACAAGAGGGGTAATAATAGGAAGAGAGAAGAAGTAGAACAAGGGGTGTAATAAAATAATAATGAGAGGTTTGTAAGCTATCATTATTTCTGAAAATCCACCATTTTTCGCTTTGGATTCACTAATGAGCTGTTGTTTCAAGTGCTGAGTTCCTTTCATGTAATCAGCTGAACTATTCTCTTTGGCCCCGTGACAGACTAGGGCATCAAAGGAAAGATGTAGCAACCACAACTGACACTTTTCCTTTGGCTCTACTGTGTGATAACACTGCCTCCACATTCTGAAATAGTCCCAGGGAAATAGATGTCCTTGTTGTCCAGTCCCAGCTGAACTTATAGGCTAGCTTAGTGACCTACAGAGAAGTGGTTCTCAACATGTGGGCCACGACCCCTGTATATAAAATGTTTGCGTTACAATCCCCAAGAGTTTCAAAATTACAGCTATAAAGGAGAAATGAAATAATGTAGTGGTTGGGGATCATCACAGCATGAAAAAGTGTATTAAAGTATCTCAGCATTAGGAAGGTTGAAACCACTGTTATAGAGTGTTCTCTCCCAGAGTTCGTGGCTGATTTCACATCTTAATTTTCACATTTTTTAGTTAGGGTTTCTATTGCCGTGAAGCCACACCATGAGCATGGCAACTCATATAAAGGAAGACATTTCATTTATGCTGACTTTCAGCCTCAGAGGTTTAGTAAACTATCATTATGACAGGAAGCATGATGGTGCATAAGCAGACATGGTGCTGGAGAAGGAGCTGAGAGTTCGACATCTGGGTTGGCAGTCAGCTGAGTGGATGAGACACTAGGCCTTGCTTGAGCTTGTAAGACGTCAAAGCCTGTCCCCAGTGACACAGGTCCTCCAACAAAGACACATCCCCTAATAGTGCCATTCCTTATGAATCTATGCGTGTCATGTTTGTTCAAACCACCTCAACATTTAAATGCAGAATAAGAATCTGCTGCATAGTTCAGCTAACCTTACTGTGATCAGGCCCTCTACAGGGCATTCCTAACAAGTTCTGGGAGCTAGGTGGTCACAATGTATAGAGAATTATTTGATTTCAGTTAAGATGTGATGACTTAATGGGAAAGGTGCCTACCACAAGAATAGTAATCTATGTCTGATACGCAGGACCCACATTTTGGAAGGAGAAAATGTAATCCAAAACATTGACATCAATGTTATAATTTAAAATGGCACCAAATTTAATTTAGCGGTGGCGAGGACAAATCACACTGTACAACAAACCCTCACATTGGTTTATTGGGGAAAAGGGAGAAAGGGGGAAATGGGAAGGGAGAGATGCAAAGTACTTGTCTGCAGTCCAGTGTGATGGGAGTCTTTTCTCAGTTGTGGGTTTCTCTTCTTAATAGACCCTACCTTGTGCCAAATTGGCAAGAAACTAGCTCCTACAAAATGAAAAGATTGGTTACTTTGTATGATATGGTTGTGACTATTATTGCAATTCAGTAAAAATTTACAATAAGACCAATAAAAACTATGACTCACTGAGTACAAATTTTAACAAATTTCAGATTCCACCTAAAGTATATTAGCATCTTTAAAACATGTGTGTGCGTGTAGTGTCTACAGATGATGTATTTGTCTAATAACAAACAAAATAGAATTTTATTGCTCTCATTATTACTTGTAAAACAAGCAGAACAAAATCTTTATACATTATTTTCAAAGCAGGCATACTTTGATTTCTGCAGAACACTAATTTACAGACTCATAAATGATCACATCTGTTTGCGTGTGTTTGGCAATGTTGAACTCTGTATCTCCAAACAATCTGGTTAGGTGGAAAAGAAGAAAGAGTTACTTCAGAGCAGGACAAGAGGCTCACTGACTATGGGCATGTTCTGAGCTTTCAGAGAACCCTGAAAGGGGCGTGATTCACAATACCTACACTAGAGAGTTTCCTAAGAATGACACTTACAGTCACACATACCCCATTTATACACATAATTAAAAATAATACAAACACTCAGAAAAAGAGAAATTGTTCTTGTTTTTAACCTTATTTTACTATATTAAACCTCCAAAGAAATTTTCTTGTTCCAGAAAAATTAAGAAACAGTTTTACTAATTTACTAACATTTAATATTTTGAAACATTGGTCAAATAATTGATTTTATAGGGGGAAAATAACAGACTTGTTTTTCATATATGTATTATTATTTTATTAAAATTTATAAATTAGACAAAATACTGAGAAATTATTTGGTTATACACACACACACATATATGTCATACATCAAAATTTATATTTGTTTAAGAACTTAACATACATTTTGTGGACTATGTAAGTATGTTTGTGTTTTCGGCTGTGATACATGCATGTGAGTATGTATATGTATATATGTGTACTCTCGTGTTGAGGCTCTCGAGAAGAAAGTTGAGTTTCTTCCTCTAACAAACAATACAAGAAATCTCACTGCACCTGAAACTCCCCACTCTGGCTAGGCTGGGAGGTCAATGAGCTTCAACAGTGTCTGCCTCTGCCCACGATGCTGGAACTCAAGACATGTGAGTGCTTGCAAGCTGACTCTGGTTTTCACGCTTGCGCAGTACATGCCCTCACCCAACTGAGAAGTCTACCCAGCCTTAAACATGGATCTTTCTAGTTGCTCATTATCATTTTGTTACTTTTTTATTTTTTGAGACTCTTAGTATAATTACAACCTTTTCCTCTTTCCTTTCACCTCATATACCTTTTCTGACTCTACTTAAAATTCATGCTCTCTTTTTTGCATAAGTAGTTCCATGAATAGATGTGTGTGTATATGCATATATATATATATATATATATATATATATATATATATATATATATATATTTCTAAAGATTACCTGCCCAGTCTGTAGAAGGCTTCTAGAGTATCTGTTTTCAAGGTTGAATATTTGGTATTGCGTGAACAATTGGTGTGCCTCACACCGGGGAACACCATTTCTCTCACTCTCAGTATTTCTTAGTGGTCTATAGATCTTTGTGGAGGGTTGAAGTCACATGGGCATTTCCCCTGCCAACTTTTACCTGTCAATTGGTGTCATCTTTGTTCAGCTCATTTAAGGAAGTTATGTTATTGAGACAGTATTGGTGTGGTTTCTGACATTTCTAGAATCTTCACTGTCATAGCAAGCTCCCTGACACTCTGGCTTTTACAATATTCCCATCTTCCTCCACATAATGTTCAATGAACTTTAAGTCAAAGATTTGTTTTGAAGATTTGTCTGTTAGGACTGGGCTCCACAAGACTGCATTTATGATTGCTTGGTTGTTTGGTTGTTCATTTCATTGTCTGTTTGTTTGATTGCATTTAATTTTTTTCTTTAACAGTCTCCATCTGTTGCAAAGAGATGAACAAAGACTAATAATTGTTCAAATATTTTATCAAAATAAATTTAAGAACATTTTCCCTTCTTGCAGGTCTATTATATACAGAATTATGTGTATAATACCAGAAGCAGAAATACAAGCTTCTAAATATTTTCAACCTCCAGGACTATCTACTCAACAAACATATATGAAAACACACACACGTGTGTGTGTGGGGGGGGGGATAAATGTGTGTAAGCTATGTTTACTTGCCTCATTTTTGTAACACTAGCATTTCTATAAAATCTAAGTCCTTAAACAGTATTGGCTCACAATATCCAATATTAAACCCTCTCCTCTCTTCTTTACCCGCTGTTTAAATGTACTATAATCTTTATTCCAATAAAAGTCATGCATTAAATTATTAATGTTTACAAGTCACAGTAATACTTTAGTACTTTGAGAATATTATGCTGATTCACATTTTTTTCAAAAAGAACAAAATTCATGTTTCTGTATGTTCAGAAACATAATGAATATTTTCTTTAAAAGGTGTAATATGCATATTGCTATATAACATGAATTATGTAGCCAATTTTTGAAGACAAAAAGCACATGAGTTTGATATGGTTTGTAAAACTCCATAAGTTTGTATCTTACATGCTGGTATACAACAACAAATACAAAGAAATGCTACTTCATTTCTATGAGTTTATCTTTGGCTCTCCAGCAGCAGCCTCTTACACTAGTTACTCATTCTGTACATTGTTCAGGTTCTTTATATCAGTAAAATCTTTGACAGTGTAGAGGTAAATGGATGAATGTGGCACAAATATAGAAAAAAGCATTCAGTGAATAACTAGCATACCAATACAGTGAAAACCGTGGCACTATTTGTAAGTTGGATTTCTTGATAGTCATGCTCTACAGAAGTTCACTTGTGAATCTGTCTCAACTGACTTGGCTGATTCTCTAGGGAATTCTGAGGAGAATTCTATGGCCTTCTATTATGATCCAGCACTGATAAACGTTTTGTATCCTTTTAATTCTCATATTCACTATTTACCTAATTGAGGTGATTCAGGGAGGGGCATTTGTGATTTGGGCAGGCAGTTCTTTTTTATTATTATCTTTAATTCTTGGTCTGTGACAGAGGCAAACAGAAAAACAGCCCCTGTAGCTGGAAAAATAATCCTTGAAGCCAGATGAGGGATCAGGCGGAAGCAGGTGGCAGGAACGGGCTCATCCCAGCTGTTACCTCACCTATTATTTTCTTTGCTTCTTTCCAAGTTAAAGTGAATCATGTTGTGATCTGTTTTCTTTTGATAAATCTAAATTCTATAATGACTTTAGAGGCAACTGTGACTATGAATAGAAAGACCAAAAAAAGGAATTGCATTTTCTTCTGTGTCTCGTAGCCTTTTTCACTTAGTGCTTATTTTCTCTGTTTGCTCCTTCTTCAAATACTGCAGGTATGTAAAAAGCAATCAGACATATTTTATCTGAACTACGACTACTGTGTATTTACCCAGTGGGAGTGCTTTGTTTTAGGTACCGTTTAGAATCTCTTTCATTCTGGTTATCATAAAGATTATAGTTTGGGGAGCCATTTCTGAGAAATCTGTATTTTCATGTTCAGCACTGGCCATAGTTTTTATGAAATCAGGCTCAACATTGCCCATCCAAACAATTTCTGTTCTTAGATAATTTGAATCCAGTAAGTAAGCTTAGTAATAAAAAGTTGCCAGTTCCTTATTATTAAAAGGCTCTGTTCAAAACTACTATACAGTTCTATAATTATGTTATCTTTTAAAATTTGGAGGTGAAATATTCTGTAAACTATTTTAATGACTACATAGTTAAGATTTGAGTTAGGATCTTATCATTTATATTAAATTTATATGATATACTTACAGTACTTGATATTACAACTTATATTTGTCATTTATATCAAGCATTATAAGATATGTATTTATGAATAATTTAATTATTCTCTCTAAATTAATTAGCCTAGTAATTATTTTAATATGATTATTATGAGATAAAACTATAAACATAAGTATAATATTTGCATATAAGCTTAGCAAGGTTTTTTATTTAATTTTTTTTCATTTTTTATACCAGCCCTAGTTCTCCCTCCCTTCCCTTCTCCTGCCCCCACACTTCCTCCCATCCCACCTCCCATTAACTCCTCAGAAGTGGTAAAGGCTCTCTTGGTAGTCGACAAAATCTGGAATACCAAGTTCAGGCAGGACCATGGCCCTCCCCTCTATATCAAGGCTGATCAAGGCATCCTACCATCAGGAATAGGCTCTAAAAAGCCAATCATAAACCCAGGGTAAGTCCTGGTGTCACTGCCAGCCCCGCCCTCCCCCAACAGATCAAGCCACATAAGTGTCACCCACATTCAGTAGACTTAGAATGGTCCCGTGTAGGTTCTCCAGCTGTCAGTGAAGAGTCCTTGAGCTCTCACCAGCTCGGGTCAGCTGTCTCTGTGATGTCCCCAGTCATGAGCTTGACCTCTTCCTCCACCCCGCCCCATGCCTCGTATGATCTCTTCCCTTCTCTTCAACTGAACTCCAGGAGCTCAGTTTAGTGCTTGGCTCTGGATCACTGCATTTGCTTCCATCAGTTTCTGGATGTAGGTTCTATGGTGATAATTGGGGTAGTTACTAATATGATTATCGTAAAGTCTAGTTCAGGCACCCTCTCCAGTATTGCTAGGAGTCTCAGCTGGGGTCCTCCTTATGGATTCCTGGGAATTTCCCTAGCACCGGGTTTCTCCCTAATCCCATTATGGCTCCCTCTAATAAGACAGCACTTTCATTGTTCTCCCACTCTGTCCCTCCCCAAACTCAGCCATCACAATCCTTCATGTTCCCATCCCCCATCTCCTAGCTTCTACCCTGCTCCCAGTTTACCCAGGATATCTTAACTCTTTCACCTCTCCTGGGGCTTTACATGTGTGTTCTTCTAGGGTCCTCCTTTTTTACCTAGCTTCTCTGGGGTTGTGTTTTGTAGCCTGGTTATCCTTTCTAGCAAGAAGCTTTAATAATTTTAAAATAAAGACACAGATGAGGAGTCACTTATTTACAACCATTTAACATGCAAGCATACCTTCATATCTATAACTAAATCACTGAGTAGATTTCTTTCACTGTTTTGTTTTAGCCACATAAAAATGATTTAAAATATATGAGAAGTACAGTAGAAACTAGCCCATCTATTGCATGTTCCAGGTAGTTTCTCCAAGCCACCCCTCCAAAATACTCCCTGTAGAATTAGGTTAACGAGAACTAAATATTCCTAGATGAGAAATGTTGCCTTAAGTTTTATAAAGGGATATTCTTTAAAGAAAAAAAATATATCTCTACCATGACACTCAAGACTGAGAAAATTAAGTTTATTTGTCTCTTCTTTCTTCACTTGTGAAATGGACAAAATGCCCACCCTCCCAAGCCTACTGGTGAAAGCAGCTGGAACAAATGATTTCTGTGAAACTTCTCTTACTGCGGCTGAGATTGTAGAGCAAGTGGCGGAGAATTCGTGGCTCTTGTTATGATGATGGCACATAGAACCCATAAACGCCTTTTTTTCTCAGATAAAATTATGTTGAGACGCATTTTTTTTCTTTTTTTTGTTTTTGTTTTTTGTTTGTTTGTTTTGTAAGAATAGTCCATTCTTAGAATTCTCCATAGAAACAAAGGTAGGAACGTTGAAGGTTTTCTGACAGGAATTGTAGAGTCTATTATGTTTATATTTCTTATTTAATTATGCGAAGTTGAAAAATTGAAATATTCTAGACAATAAAGTATGGGAGCTGAAGTTACATGTGGCCTAAGTGTTTGATTCAAGTTAATAAGTATTGTCCTTCAACATGTAATGTTATAAATAAATTAATAAATCTATTGTCACTCATTAAAGCAGATGCATGAGATAAAATTGCATTGTTTAAATACAAGCATTTCATGGAGGAAGAATATTCCACAAAATAGTAGTCAATTTACTCCACCCTTCTACATAAGTGATTCCCATGTTTAATCTCCATGAACCCATAAAATTAGTAAACCTCTTATTGTGATAACTTTAAAGCATTTTGACCCTCACAGAATTTTATTACCTCCTGTGTTTTTCCTTTAGTTTTAATACCTTGGTAACTCTCACTTATTTTGAGGCATTTATTTGACATAATGCCGCTTCTTGGTCATATTTATTTACATTTTATGTTTTAAGTATTCCCGTATCATATACCAAAAATAGTCAGGCATTGTGTGACTGCACTGTACCTTTCGTTTTGCTGGTGAGCATTTTAAGTAACATTTTCTACTGCAGTTCTGCAGCAGGAAACTTAATAGAGATGCTGTTTCCATAACAACAAATAGGATTTGAGCAAAAACACAATGCTCAGTGGTTACTGTTCCTCACAGCAGGTGAAAGCAGTTATTCAAAATTACAAGCAGCATGACATTGAAAAAAAATAAATTAAAGCAAGGCATGCTAAGAGCTCTATTCCATATTTAGTAAAGTTTAACTCATAAATGGTTGAGGGGGCAACTGTAGGATCCCACTTTAAGTAACATTTCCTTTCATATCATGACCTAACAATGAAGACTAGATATGGACAATCATTTCACAGACATTAAGAGTCTTGTGAGGCAGGAAAACACTGATGGTGGCATATTACAATATTTGCTAAATTAGCCAGCGAATTATACTAGGTACCTATTTATGTAAAATTTTTACTTCTCACTGTTGAAAGTAACCGTGTCTAAATTGTCTTTTAGTTCATGTTCTTCCTTTAAATTATTAAATAATAAATATATTTCTAAGAACTAAGATTCTTCTGAGTATGTTTCTAGATGTCACAAATGAAGGCAGGAACTCTAAGCTGACTTGAAGGATACCAGAGCTGTCCCAGACTACACTAGAAGCCTCTCTTACCTCACAGTTCCATATATTGGCTCAATGGTCTTCTTTGTTTAGAAATGTACATCCTTTTACCAATAGTAGCTTCATTTTCCCAAATAGAGCAATAAGATTTTGTTTTGAAAATACAGGACTATTAAAATAAAAGTATGCTATAATGCCTCAAAATAATTAGAATAGCTTACAGTAACAAATTCACAAGAAAAACTTCTTAAGATTTGGAAGAAAGAGGATGGTTTATATATAGAAAATAGAAGATTCCACAGCCCTGAATAAATCTACTTGTCAATCATTAGAAGTGGGGACATTGATCTATAACTAATTTCAAAAAATCAGTTTCAGGGTTCACCACCAGGTTTTAAAATGAAAGCAACTGCTGCGGAGTACTTATGTAAAGAGGTATATGGCGGACCAGTGAGAAAAATGGGCAGGTGCTGAGGCATCTGTTTCATAGCTATGAGAAAACAAATTGTGTTTCTAACCATGTAAGCTAGGAAAGAATCATGCCTTGATTGAAACTATTAACAGAGAGACATGCTAACCAAGCACAGACTCCTGACAAATGGAGGCTGTGGGTTTTAAAAAACAATGACTATGGTTGTAATATATGTGTCAAATAGTTTTGTTACAATAGGAATATAGCCAACAAGGCAACCTGATCCTACTGTAGGATTACTTTAATCATACAGAATTTGATGTCAACCTAGGCACCTATGTATCAAATTGGAATAAGCATAACATTCTAATTTATTATGCTCTGAATATTTCACAGTGGATAAGATACACATTATAAAACTGAATTTAATTGGTTAACACTGATAAAATAAATTTTGGAAAAATAAAGTCATAAAAATATAAGAAGGGGAGCTAGAGAGATGATCTAGCAGTTAAGTGTGTTTACAGTTCTATTGAGGACTGGAACTTGGATCCTAGTACCCAAACTGGGTAGCTCATTATAGCTATAAGTCCAGGTCCAAAGGATCTGAATCTCCTTTCTGAATTTCCCAGGCTTGACCCCATTAATAAAAATTAAAATGCATAATTTGCAAATGTAAAAGGAGCAATTACTCAATTACAAGGGAAACTCACACTTTATTTCCGAAGATTATACTAAAAATGCAATTTTAGTTGCTTCCCAATTTTCGATTAATTATCTTCTAATACAGATATATAACATTAAATACAAATCCACACTATCTAAAAATATCACTAAGTGCATGTTGGATGTTTAAAATATGTGCTTAACATGAAGCCAGTCAAAATGTGTTTTAAGTAAGAGATAGGAAGTAGTGTCTGTAAAACAGCATTAAACTTTATTACAAAGTACATAATTTTATACACTGGCATTGTTATCCAAAGAATGAAACTAATCTTAGAATTTCTTCATTGTCAAGAAGTCTGACCTAATGTATCATTTTATCAGCATCCAAGTCTCTAAATCTCTTTTCTAGCAAACTATTCTTTGAAAAACTGGAGAACTGTATTTTCAAGTTCATGATCAGAAGACTTCTTATATGTCCTGTGAGTATATGACACAAAAAGTGTTTTTTATAACAGTTGGTACATTCGAGTTTTATAGTGGCCAACATTATGGTGGTTTCAATGAAAAATATTCACTTGTCCCTAGATGGGTGGCAGTGTTTGGGCGGGAAGTGTAGGCTTGCTAGAAGAAATTTATCCCTGGGGGTTAGGATTGAGTTTACATAGCCTCCCTCTACTTTTCATTCACCCTGCTTTGTGTTGCAATTGAAGATAGAATCTCTCAACTTCCTGTTCCAGCAACCAGATAAGATGCCTCCACCAACCATTTTGTACTTTTGCTCAGGAAAAATAAGACCAAATAAATTTCTCTAGAAGTTGGCTTGGTAATGATATTCGACAAAAGAACAGAAAAGTAAGTAATATAAACATGAAAATTTGAAAATAAGACTTCAATGAAAAATACAACTTAAGGAACAAATTCAATTACTCTTTATTTGAATACGTGTGTTCACTCTTGTTTTGTTAAAGTTGATATATTATCTAGTTTTCATTATTTTTTAAGAATAGACAAGTTGATTGACACAAATTTATTTATAAACAGTCTATTCCGGAATATTCTGAGCTATCTAGACGTTATCATAGGTCAAATAAGTTCCCAGAACATAGCTAAAAATGGATATTGTTAAACTAAAAGCAAATATATGATAAAATGCATTTGACTTCAATCAGTGTTCACATTGTCTTTCACTGTGACAAATCATACACTTTCCTAAAAGAAAATGACAATGTAGCAACCAGAACCTATCATCGGTGATCTATTCTCAGTTATTTTGTGGCAAAGTAAAACTACTGTAAATTCAAGAAATACAGCAGTATTTACATCCTTTAAAACAATCTTGGAATAGAAGCTTCATAATTGCATCAGAGCAGATAATTAGGCAGTTAGAGCTATTAAAAGTTGACAAAGCACCAAGCCTGGATGAAGTATGGTTCTGTTTTCTAAAAAGAGAAGCCAGGGGAAATGGAAGCTCTGCAGAGAATTTGTTCAGTGGTGCTCTGTGGAAGGATGTTGTGCCTAAAGGACAAAAGTGGAAGTGGAATAGCCCGGCTGCCATCCTCAGGATTTAAGAAGAGATTAAATTTTCTGGAGAGGCAAAAATCTCATATCATTTGCACAAATTTATTAAATGCATTAATAAGGTAAAATTATCTTTGCATGATATGTAATTGGGTAAAAACACGAGTTGAAAATAAAACAATGGAACTAATAATTTAATTTCCAAAAGGCAGCTGATGCCTTGGCTTACACCAAACATAAATCTGAAGCAAGGAAGGAAACAGATTATAAAGGAGATTATATTTTAAATATGCCATAAACACAACAGTTTAACTGAATTTTGTAAGTGAATAATGCAAACTGTAAGCAGAGCAATTCAAGGAACCCTTAGCTCCCTGACCTGCTTGTTAAATTCAGGATGATCGTATATGGCTTTAGATTATTGCAGCTTCTCCAATTGACAAATGTAATTGCCGAGAGTGATGAGAGAGAATATTGGGCTGCTGCTTTGGATTCTGTTGGAAAGTATTTAGGAACTAGCAGATGGTGCATACGTTCTGAGGTTGAGAAGGCTAAGAAGGTAATGAGATTGGGGACCAAAAACAATTACAATGTCTTAAGTCTCCAATGCAGCACAATTGTGGTGGTGAAGTAGGCAAAACAACCGTGGTTAATGTATTTATAATGTGGTCATAAGATCAAGAAACAAAACCTGGAGGTGTGGACTCTGAAAGAATGAGTCAAATAAATGCAGAGCATTCTCCCCATTCAGTTGCTAGAAAATTCAGACAATATTTAGTCATGCCAAATGAGTAAGTGCTGTGTCAACACAATTCTAGTAAATAAGAAATATGTATTAAGCAAAGGAAATGACATCACTACTCATCAAATTCCTTACAAATACAGAAGATAATTCGATAGGCAGAGAAAGACTAAAGCCTCTTTGACTATGAAAAGAAAATAAGTGTGCCCTTGATAGTGTTACTGGGTACACTGTGAATGAGAAATCAATTTTTAATAGATAAGAACTTGATGCTAAAGAAGAATCAAAGGAAATAACGGTGTTTAAAACAGTATTAGAGATAATCCTCTGGCTGAATATATTAAAAAAAGAAAAGTAGAATAATCTAACATTTTGCCTAGGGTAATTCTTTGTTGTAAGTCACTGGTAGTAAAGAGAATCTCTATGTTTAATTTCCTTGGAAATGTAGTACAAATCAGATCTATCCTTATTTCATCACAAAAATTATTGAAATGCATGGCAAGCATCAGGCAGTCTATACATGCAAAATCAAAATAATTCTTATAAAACAAAATATATTATCATATATTAATATGATACATTGTTGGGCCAAAATTATCTAAGGGTCTGTACCTCAAAACCTATAGGAAAGAAAAAATCCTGGCTTGAGTTCAGGGCCTATACTTCGAGGCCTTTAGGACTGAGAAAATCCCGGCTCGAGTTTAAGTGCGGATGAGACAGAAAAAAAATGGTAGATGCCCCTCCAGCCAGAAGGAGGGTTTGGCTGCCTCTCCTTGCTAGAGTACCCCCACATCACAGGATGTCTCTTAACCTTTATAAGTGAATGCTCACAGTAATAAACTGAGTTCCTGCTATGACTAGACTCCTTATCGCATCTGATTGTCCTGATTCATGGGGCTGTAGAATGGATGGATAACATCTTTCTCTGGGGAAGAAGGGGGCTCAGGAAGACTAGTAATACATATGGTAAATTTATGTAATAGGTCAAGATTTGATAGTAGAAATAAAAAAGATATCATTTCAATTTCCAAAAGTGAAACTAATATGCCACTTTCCTACTTGTTCCTGTAGAACTGTTCAGTGTTCTTTATGATATAGTCATATTCTTGTATTTTTACATGAAGTCACAACATCTTTTCTTGCCAACGCATGAACATCCTTAAAATTATAATGATAACAAAATTGCATAATTGTTTTAGAGATTAGTAAGTAAATAAACAAAAAAAGTCTGACATATTGTTATCAATGAGAAATACAAAGGAGTGAGACAGGAGAATTAGATTGGGATTTGGGCAAGGGATTGTGTTTAGAATTTTTGCTTATTGTTGAACAACCCAAATGGGGCTGTTGAGTGTCTGATGCTAATATAAGCCATAGAGAAAGTAAAAGTTAATAAAGAAAAATGAGCCATAAAAGGAATGATTTAATTGAATACTGTGTTATATAAGACTTATATTTAATAATATGTAAAATTAAAAGTATTATAGAGTTGTGAATTTTGTCTTTGATTACCTCAGTATTCAAATCAAAATGTAAGAAAAGCTGAATGACACAATGCAGTTCCTATAGAAAAATCAAACTGAAAGAGAATGGCTCTTCTCCACAGTGTTCGTGTTACGGGGAACAAAATACTTTCTTATGGATCATGTTAAGATAAAAAAAATCATTTATTTAAAAAATAGTGAATCAGAAGAGTAGAATATTGCTATAAATTCAGAAGGTAACAGAAAATTTAAAAATTAGACTTTCACCTAAGTTTTACAGATTTTAAAAGTTAGGTATATTAGACCATGTCATATTATTTTATCAATTTCACTGATCAAGGAGGAGATAAATTAAACAAAGAAGTTTACTTCAAATCTTTATTTCTCTGTTCAAGCTATTGCCTATAGCTGATATGTGGTCCATATGTTTCCTAAATACCTGTGAATGTATGCTCCCCCATGAAGTTTGGTAACCAAGTATTCTGACTGCAAAAGGAATTGAATGATTTGCATGAATTGGAATAAAAAAAGTGTTTAAAAAGTAGAAAAGTTAAAAGACAAAGACTCATAAAACTCAACTCCAAACATTAGACTATGAAGATCACACAATTAAATATTATATTTCTGATTGGCAAAACAGACAATTTTTGCTAGCTGGTTATATAGATAGCACTTTTGAGTACATTTTGATTAGGTAAATGTTTGTCTTTATCACTGGGATGAATGTTAAATGTTTTACTAGGAACTAATATCAAACTAAATAAGATTTAGTGTTTTCATATGATTCTTATTTTCCAGCAAATAATTGGAACAAGTTATCTTTGAGACAGACATACAATTCTCATATACCTAAACATCATAGTCTATCAGTGTCAATTCATATCTTCTGAGGTTGCTTTACTGTGATAGGATAAAAGTTTGCTCTTTAATGAATAACTTTAAAATTACTGAAGTTGTTCATTCGTCCTCTTGTAAACATTAGCATCTCACAGAAGTGGAGCAGAGGGTGACTATGTTCCATCCAGAGTAATAGTTTAGGTTTCTTTCCAGTTTTCATTGTGACCTTAAAATAGTCTCAATGCACTTTAGCTGTCTGCCATTTCAGTGGAATAGGAAAAAGTTGAAGAAGAAGAGGAGTGCAACACCTAACAAGTCTGATGGACTAATGGGTGACGTTGACAGGGTGATATGGAATTCTACTTTCCTTAGAGGAACAAAGTGCTTTCTGGAATTTCAGATGATGAAACCCACAATTAAAACCTTTGCATGCACAATGGTAAAAGCTTTATACTTTCATTGAACAGACCAAACCACACATTCTACTTGCTTTCCTCATAATGACTCTGGTGTCCTGGTTTTCAGAGTCTGCATGTCAACTTGTGGTTTCTTGATGCAAACTTACTGTAACTATATTGCTTCTGTTATTATCTAACCATGAGTTTAATTATTCTATTAAATAAACTAAGACATTTAAAATAGATGAGTCTGGAATAAGCAGAAAAATCCATTTAATTTATTTTCAAATTTTTTATAAAAGGAGATCTAGATGGCCTTTAGATTTAGTAACAGCAAGTATAATTATCTGTTATTGGAATTTTATTCATTTTGACTTATTTCCTTTTGATTTTGGGTACAACTACACTACCTAAAAATAGCATATGTCAAATATAATATGATCAATGGAAGTTTCAATGATCATCTAGGACTAATTTATATTTTTCAATAAATAATATTTTAAATACCAAAGTCTTTAATTCTTTACAAATAGCAAATATTCATTTCCATGCAAAAAGGTACATCCACATGTTAATGATCTTTTCCCATCTGGGCTAATGGTGTTATTTCAAAGAGTCAAAGACCAACTAACAAAAAGCCAATACCAGACATGAAAAGCTCTCATTTAAGGTTTTTGTTAGTGCTAAGAAGAGGCTTCAGAAACAGGCATCCTGTTTCTATTGCCCTTGGTAATCCCCTAAAGTGGAAGGCAAGTCCCAATTGCTGAAGCTACCATGCCCTTCAGACATAGGACCCTGAGACCCCTGAGCTGGAACTGAGCTGAGTGCTTACTTCCTGATGACTCACTTAGATAGTACCAGAGTGCACCACACAAGCTTCTAAAGTAAGGATGCTGCCAACAGTGCCACCCAATTATGATGTTTATAAACCACATCAATGGTCAGAATGGCATGATAACCCTGAGAGTTTAATAATGACATAGATACTTTCATGATAAGTATCAATTCACTGATTAGACTTAAGACCTGTTCAATAAAAGAGAGATCATGTCTCTTATTGGAAATCTAGCTAACTGCTCACTGCTAGTGAATTCATGGTTGGTAGGGGGGGATATACAACCACTAATTTAGTAAACTAGCATAATCTATAACAACATTTTGTCAACATTTGTGTTTATACCCTCAGATAAATATAGTCTTTGGCTCTCATCCAGAAAGCATCTCTATGCAACAGATGGAGACTACTACAGAAAATCACAATCAAAATGTATAGTTCTAAAGCCCAATTCCCACGGATTCATTTTTATAACACTACAGCATGCAAGGCTCAGGAAGTCTTATGGATGAAGGGGTAGAAAGATTTCAATCTCAGAGGATAAAGAATTTTACTATGAGATTCTGTCTTCTAGTGATGTCACAAGCTACACACATAAAGTATCAACAACATGACTGCCAAAATGTGAGTTTGAGCAAGTACAACACTAACAGATGCCAAAGTAAATAAATAAAAGCCCATGAGGTCTCACCCATACACAAAGAAGTATAAGAAACTAGGGGAGTTGGAAATGGGAGTAGTGGTTTCCACAGGGAAGAGCACACAAATGCTTAGTCCTGAAAACATATATACAAAAAATATACATTAAAGAGACTAAGGAGGTTATATTTGGGGATATATATGTATACACAAATGTACATATAAAAACAATTAAAAAACAAAGAGGACATTAATTTAAATAGTAGAAAGATATATAAAAATATATAGAGGGAGGTACAAGAAGGGTAAATGTTATAATTATATTATCATCTCATTGATAAAATGAAAAATAAAAATCTGAAGAAGAAAAAACAAAAACATTGAAATAATTTGCTCATATAAAATTTGGGGAGAAATAAAACAAATGGCTTGTAGAAGCAAGGAGAAGGGAAACAGACGAGCTGGTTTTGCCATGTTATTCACCGCTGTGCTGGTGACACTGCTCTGAGCTACAGTTCCTTTCTAAGCACGATTTAAATTCGAATGGCCGTCTGAGTCGCATTAGGACAGTCTTTGCTTAGATTCTCAAACAAATGTTGAACTTCTCAATGATGAGAAGAATTTTGCTGAGCATCTGCATCCTTAATACAAGAGTAATTTTTCACACATTAGATACTGAATGGCTGTTCTTTATTCCTGATATTAAACAATGATAGAACTGGCAAAATGGAAAATATAAAAATAGTACACTAACTCTCATCATGGTGTTTCATTTGCATATGCTACTGAAAATATGAGTTGCATGAGTCACACATGGATATGACATTCATTTCATTTCAGATTTATCAATTCCTTGACCTCAGATAACATATTCTTTGCAGAATTTCAACAATTTTATTATGGGTTAAGACGCAATTCTGTTTGAATGCATATAATACACATCTTAAAATAACAGTTTATATCATCATTTCTTCCCTAAATAACTTGAACTGTTTTACTTTCCAAAGCACTATTGCCAAATTAACCTTTCTAAAAATGCAGATGCTTATATAGCTAACACTTACCCTGTGGCAGACATTGTTCTAAGTTCTTTAGACTGCAATCTTTCACTACGTTTTTTAAATTTCTTAGCAGATTACCTTTACCTTAAAGGAAAAAGGGAACAAAGTGTGTCTATTGTTGTTACTTTTTAATAATTTAAAACTTAAGAATTCTTGCAAAAATAACAGAAGGAATTTCTGTATACATTTTATACAGGCTTCCTCAAATTAATAATCTGTAAGAATTACTTTAGCCACTTCTCTGTATAATTTATGTATCCTCTTTGTGAATATACCTAAGGCATGAACTTCTTACCCAAATTTCAATATATACTTATAAATTTTATTTATTATTAATTTGGTAGTTGCAACATAAAATAAGGTTTCTTGTGGAATATTCCCAATTATTTCTAATCTTACTTTACACTCTGTTCACAGTTCTTCCTTACAATATGGTCTTGGGTTTATGTCTTGTGTGAATTTCAAATAATTTTTTATTTAATATTTTAGATCTTGCGTGAAATATAAAAATCCTAATAAAATTCAAAGTGTCAATATTTACTTGAAATATTATTGATCACACCAATATTTATAACTATATCTGTCCCAACTTGGATTAATATCACAAGTCTCACATGAGTTTGCTTAAAGTTTAGATCACTGATAGATAAATGAAAGATGCTCTAAATATTTGATCTACAACATACATAAGTTGTATATTTGCTTTTTAAACTTTAAATTGAAATAGAATTATATCAATTTCCCCTCCATTCATCTCACCTATACCTACCAAAATTAAATTCATTCTGAATTGTGTAGCACACTAAAACCAAAACTAAAATTTTCATTTTTTGGTTCAAAAAGTATTTACAGAACTCATAATAACTGGATATCTAAAATAGATATAAAAATCAAAAACTTACTTATAAGAAACTTATTTTAAAATAAATCTTTGTTGCTTGCATCATTTTCCTACTCACTAAGGATTAGTGCAAACTTTCATGTCTAGGAGATGGAGATGCTTCTTTGCTTGACTCTAAAGTGTAGAGAGAATCCTCAGTGCTTTTAAGTGCAGACTAATAATTTGATTGTACAATCAGCAGAGTTTCATAGAATGACATAGTTTAACATGATAAAAGTATTTCAAGTTTTTAAAAGGCTGTCATCAGCTCAAACCAAACTCCATGGAATAATATATAAGAGATATAAATTAATAGTCCAAATTTTTAAAATCAAACATTCCTACATAATACAATTCAAAGATATCAAAATTTGATTTTTATATACTGAAAAGTGATAGTAAAAAATATTAAAATATTCATGACCCACCAGTGAGGTCAGGCAATGGCTCATCAGGTCTTGATCCCTCATTCCAAACTATCTTGATCTATTCAGTTCCAGGCAACAAAAGATAAGGGATCTCTAGTTCCTTCTCACTCAGACCTCCCAGCATTAAGTTTCCCTAAGGTTCTAGACCCAGGCATCTAGCCAAAACTTTCCTTGTCTGCCCAGCTCATGGGGCCACTAGTCAAGGAACCAACATTGACCCCATCCCTCACCCTCTGCAGTTCTAGCTCCTACACTGACAAATAATTGGTTTCCAGACCACAAGTACCCATCCCACACTTCCACAGAAACAACCAACTCTACCTATGGAAGTACCATGGTAAAACAAAAACATGAAGAACCAATATAACTATACCTTCAGAAAATTACTAATTTCTTAATAGTAGATCCCAAGTGAAAATGGCTTGGAAAAACTTCCAGACTAAAAATTAAGAAGATTGTTTATAAGGATATTCAAAAAGCTCAAAGAAGACATGAATATACCACAGGAAAACAAAAATAAAGAAATTAAGTGAAAAACAATTCTATTTAAGATATGAAAACAGCATTCACTAAAGACATGGAATTACTAAGTAAAATTCAAGTTGTAGTAATGCAGATATTAAAAACTCATAAGAAAAAGAAATCCTTGAATGGAAACAGGGACACAGGAGAACTTTGGAAGACAATTAAAATACCAAACTTCTCAATTGCAGGCATAGATAAACATCATATAAAGGCATAGAATATGTCTCCAATAAAATCATGTAGTAAAAATGCCTGTACCTAGCAAATAGATATCCATGTTCTTACAAGAAGGTGACAAAACTCAAAACAGACAGGATAAGAAAAGAAATACTCCATAAAAATATTGTAGTGAAATTATTGAAACCACAGAATAAATTGACAACAATTTTCAAGGTTAGTGTTAAATGTAAAATTACAACTTCAAAATTTAGAAAACACAGAACAAGCAGTACATCTGTGGTGTGGAATAATTCTGTATCTGTCAATTATGTTTTAAATAAACGCTGATTGGCTGATAGCCAGGCAGAAAGTATAGGCAGGAAAACCAGACAGGAAGTAAAGGTGGGACAATGAGAACAGGAGTATTCTGGGAAGAAGGAAGCTCTTTCAGCAGTCCTTCCCAGACCATGGAAGAAGCAAGATGTGATCTGACTCACTGAAAAAGGTACTGAGCCATGTGGTTAACATAGATAAGGATAATGGGTTAATATATGTTATAAGAGCTAATACAAGGCCTGAGCTAATGGGCAACTCAGTTTATAACTTATGGAGACCTCTGTGTGATTTTCTGTGGGGCATACTGGCTGTGGGAACTGGGCAGGACAGAAACCCCAAAGAGCAGGCCCTCATGTTACACATCTGCTTTACATGTTCCTTCAGTGAAAGCTCTTTGAGTTTTCAACTTACATTTCTAGAAGATGATGTGTGGCTCTGGTGAAAGAAGTGTTTCCATAACAGAAATATTTCCAAACAGAAAAATTTACTGAATTTTCCCTTGCTGTACCACAGAAAGACAAAAGTTTTGAAGCATGCAAAAACAATGAATTATTATTTTGCTGCTATCTTTATTATAGCTCATTTATTAAAAAATTTTGAAAATTAAGTGTAACTTTTTACTCTCTGACTTTTTCACTGCCATTTGGTAGAAATGGAAAAAGAAATCATAATGAATTTGACAAATTTAAAGATAATCTCAAGGCTCATGATTTCAAATGAAATGATTGTTCTGTGGTTACAACTATCATCTATTAAAATGAGATTAAGGAAATACTCTAACATTAAGGTGGGTTTGTCTTTTTATCTTGTGGTATTATCTCAAATATTTTAAATTCTCTACAATGCACTCAACAAAATGTAACATTTAAATTCCTTAAATAATTAAATGCCTATCTATATATGTATTCATTTGTTTCAATAGTATGCAATTTAATATGTATCTCATCATTTATTCCTTACTGTTAACATTGTTCAAGTTAATTTTAGTGCCCAGCATTTGTAAACACATTTTTATCCCTCACTGGGAAAGTGTACCAGTGTTCTTCATGAATCTAAAGGAGTCTCTTTATAATATGGTTCAAATCTCACTTCCAACCATCTTCCTAATACTGTTGTTCCTTGTTCCTCTCATAGTAGGATTTAATCCCCATACTTCACTAGAACTGTGAGTAATTCACACTACTCATTCTTAATGTAAAATTAATTGTTTGTAGTTTAATATTAATTGGATTCATTGGTATCATTTTACAAAATTAAATTAAGCAATTAAATCAGTGTGCAAATGGTAACATGTGATTGCAGCATCAAGAGCTCTACTAGGTCTTAATTGACTGGATATTAGTAAAATAATCTTTAAAATTAGATTAAAGGAGTCCCAGATGCAGTTCCCCTACACTGCTCTGTTTTTAATGGAATATCAAGATTTTGAAATGTGTTAAAAATGAGAAACAAATGAGGAGATGAAGAAATTAAGTTTTTTCCTTTGATGAGGCCCCAAAAATATGCAATTGAGAGTAAATAGAATCCATTTTAAAACTCAGTAGGCTGTGCCTGGGAATATTTATTCTCAGGATATATGAATATTTCAAAGTCATCTCATAGAACACACAGAGATCAGAGTGTTATAGAAAAACACCCTTTTGTCCAAAAGTCTGTATTAAGACACAACACACAGGAATGTCTTCCTACAGTCTCTAACAGGGTGTGTGTGTATTTAATCAAAAACTGAGGCTATGAGATTTTGTTACTTGATTAAATGAAGCAAATAAACACTTACTGCACACAAAAAAAAAACTTTTACAAAATTAAGGGATATGAGTCTGAAAGTTATAGCAGATTTGAAAATTTATTAAATTTCATCAGGTCTTTAAAGTATATAACTATTTTCAGTCAAAAGAAAAAATGAGGATTTTGTTTGATTGTTAAATAAATATGGATTTTTAAATATTTTAGATAATTGTGATATACTTTATTGATAAAATATGTTCAGAAAATTTTCTTTTCTGTCTAGTAAATTATCTCTATGACATTATTTGCATACATTCATTTAGCTATTAATTTGTAAACCTGATTTCAAAATACAGGTCTTTATTTGTTAGCTGTGCATTAAACCTTGAGTATATGAAAATTGAAAGGAAAGAAGGAGAGGAATAAGAAAATAACTAGAGGGAAAAGAAAGACCAGATAATAGAGGACTTGGAGAATTTGTACTTATTGTGTAAATTTTATGCAGAATAAATCTTAGGAAAAGAAAAAAAATATGACAAACTTAGGAGTAAACCCATCAAGTAAAGTCATAGCTTTCACCAAAGTATTGTGTATCTTGAACAACCTGTGGAAATGAATTCACAAAGAGCTATTGCAAAATATTGTTGGAGAAATTATGTGTTTTGTAAAACATGCATGTGCCGGTTAAAGAACTGAGATGACCCTTTTTATATCTAAAATATGAAATTAGGGGAATGATAAAATGGTGAGCAAAGTTGGCCTCCCCTATTGAAATTTATAGTACTGGAGGGTCTTCAGCAACATGGCCTCTACCATTTGCCCCCTCTGCCTACTATTGCTTTTCTTTGTCTCTCTGTTCGTCTCTCTTTCCCATGTTTTCCTTTTAATTACTTTTACATTTTTTTTCTAAATCTTTAACTCCACTCATTACTGTTAGTACAAATCAAAAATTACTGCAAATATTGGACAATTTGGAAAACATTGTTCTATCTGACTAGAGTGAGATAAATCTAAAAGAAAGAAAAACAAAAAGAGTCCAGCAGAAATTGTACATATATGTGGAGATTAAACAACACATTATTGAAACAGAGTGGGGTGGCATACACTTTTAATTCCATCTCTCAGTATGCAGATGCTGGTGGATCTCTATAAGTTCCAGACTCACCTGGTCTACGCTGTGATTTCCAGGATATCAAGTGTCATACAGAGAGAGACCCTGCTTTAGAAAGACAAACCAACAACAGTAACTATAACAACAAACTACTGAATGATTAATGGGTTATTGCAGTAATCAAAAAGGGAGTAATAAAACTCCTAGGTTTGAGGAATAATAGAAACAAAATATAATCAATCTGTGGAAAAATGGAAGTCCAAAGAGAGAAATTTATAGGTTTCCATGTCTACATTGAAAAATCAGAGTGTTCCCAAACAAAAAATCATGACACTAAATCTGAAGTCATCAGAGAAACAAAAACAAAACAATACCAAAAGCAATAAATTCAGAGAAGTAGCAACAATTAGTGTAGATATTTATAAATTAGAAATGTGAAAAAATTAAAATGAGTCAGTGAAACAAAGAGATTCTTCTTTGAATAGATAACCAAGTCTAGATAAATTAACTAAAAGAAAGGAGAGACCCAAATTAGTACAATTAGAGATGAAAAGGGAGTAATTACAGTAGACACTGAAGAAATTAAAAGAATTATAGGGATATATTTTTAATGCAGAAGTCAAGTATTCTGCAGTACTCAGCTACAAATATGGTATCTATGTAGCCTCCCCTACATGCAGACTCAGGGACCATCTTGGTAGACAGGAGAAAACAATCCTCAGAGGTAAAGCTTGAAAGTGACTGGAGCAAAACTGTATCTTCTGGACATGACAGGTCTTTGTACTCATGAATTCACAGGAGCCATGGTTGTCTACACAATATCAAGCCAGTCAATGTTTTAGAATAAAGGACCAGGGATTTCCAAGCCTCAATATTAATTGAATAGTTATAAACTACTGATGACATTTGGGGAAAAGGAGTCAGTTTTCTCTGCGATTATGTGCCCCTTTTAGTTGACAGTTCTCCAGTGGATTTCCCCAAAACCCATGATCATGTTGCCAGTATAAATTGGACTTGATAGGTTACTTCTAAACAAAGTAGCAAGAAAACGCTACATGTCCAAGGTGGTAGAAAGATGGAATGCATCTCAGAGGATTTAGGAGGATAAGTATATAGAGCTGGTTTTGGAGTTGGACTCTGGCTCAGTCCCTGTCTAATTCCAATCCTGTTGTTAAGAGAAAAACCCTCTAGAATTATTTCCAGCTGTCATGGGGGTGATGTTCTTTCTGGGGGAGCCTGTAAAAGTAAAATGATGGTTAAATTTCAAGATTAGTGTCTGGTAAGATTGCAAATAGTCTCTGAGTATTTTGTAAAGGTCTGACCAGAATGTTGTAAAAGATGTGCACTATTTCAGCTAACCAAGTTGGAACTGTTTTGTGCAGCTGGCATCCAAAACAGGCCTTGTAGTAGTGCTATCAGTGTCATGACGTCATATCAACCAGGTGGAGTTGTTGTTACAGGGCCCCATCTTCTTCCTGGAAACTTCAAAGATTACTGCAGGAAAATTCATTGTTCATTGTGGAAAACTTAAACATTAATTATATAAACATATACAGACATACATATATTCAATGAAAGGTATGATAGATATGAAGAAAAGCAAAGATGTTTTCTAAATTCCTTTTTTCCTTCTGTCCCATATCATGGCTCTTGAAATGAGACAGAAACTCTGGGTTTTTCTCTTAACAACAGGCTTGGAATTAGAGAGGGACTGAGCCAGAGTCCAACTCCAAAACCAGCTCTATATACTTATAAACATAAATAAATAAAAAATATATGTAAACACTATTACTTACAGAACCAATTCAATTTTCTTGGTGATCCATATTGGGTAATAATTTTTCCCATCTGTCAGTATTCAAATATCCACGGTCCCTTGAATTTTTTTTGAAGATGAGTATTGTCCTATGAGGATAAGAACAGAACCCTGCCCCCATTCTATATGTTTTTATTACCACAAACTAATATCTTACCTCTGCATTAAAATTCCTGTAGAAGAAATTCTGGCAATATGACTAGAATACAACTAAGATTTGGAGTCACTCTATTTACATGTGCCTCCTGTAAATTTTCCTCAACCATTGTTAGTTCCTTTCTTTTTCAGCTGTTAATTCTCTGGGACTATTCAAATCTTTATCACCATCTAAGGTTTTGTTTAAATGAATTATTAGATCAGGTGTTATCCCAACAGCTGGTCGTAGACTGGAAATGTCTCCTAACAATCTTTGAAAGTCATTAAGAGTCTGTAACTGGTCTCTTCTAATTTGTGCCTTTTGTGTCCTAATTTTCTGTAAACCTATTCTGTAACCTAGGTAATTAACAGAATCTCCTCTTTGAATTTTCAGGATCAATTTGTAATCCCTATTTAGGCAAAACTATCTTTACTTCCTCAAACATTCTTTCTAAAGTATCTATGTTTGAATCAGATAGCAAAATGTCATCCATGTAATGGTAAATTATAGACATAGGGAATTGCTTGCATAGTATTTCTAATGGCTGACTTACAAAGTATTGACACAGCTGGGGCTACTGAGCATTCCCTGTGGTAGGACAGCCCACAGGTATCTCCTAGGAGGCTGAGAATTATAATAAGTAGGCACTGTGAAGGCAAATTTTTCTCTATCCTTTTCTTATAAAGGTATAGTGAAGAAACAATCCTTCAAATCAATAACTATAAGAGGCCATCCTTTGAGTAACAGAGAAGGCAAAGGAATTCCACACTGTAGAGGGCCCATAGGTTGAATTACCTTGTTGACAGCCCTTAGATCTGTCACCATTCTCCATTTGCCAGATTTTGTTTTTACAACAAACACAGGAGAATTCCAAGGGCTAGTTTACTCCTGAATATGTTGAGCATCTAATTGCTCCTGTATCAATTGTTCTAAAACCTGCAATTTATCTTCAGCTAGAGGCCATTGCTTAACCTATATTGGCTTCTCAGATAGCCATTTTAAAGGTAGGGCTGTTAGTACCTCTAAAGGTTTGTTAGTTGCTTTATGTTCGTGTACAGCCTGAATGGCTGGTAACCTTCGTGCATAGTACCTTATTACATCCTTCCCAGAATTATGAGTTCCTGGGACTGCAGGAATATTAATCTGGGTATTCTATTGCTTTAGCAGGTCACAGCCCCATAAATTCATTGAAATATCAGCTACATATGTCCTTAGCTTTCCTCTTTGACCTTCTGGCCCAATACAGTCAACCCATCTTGTGCTTTGTTTAACTCGACATATGGTTCCAATTCCTAGTAATTGAACATCTGCCTCTTGAAGAGGCCAATTTGAATGCCAAGATTCTGGAGTGATGATACTCACATCTGCTCTTGTGCCTATCAAGCCAACAAATCACAATTGCATTTATACGTACTTTCAGCTTTGGTCTCTGATCATTTATAGAGGTTTGCCAAAATATACACTTCTTATTTCATAATTGAATTCCTGACTTATCCTCCAAATTTGAGCCATCATTTAGAACCTTATGGTCTTTCACAGAAGCTTCTAGAGTTTTTAATTTTCCTGATGTGACATGTCTTCCACAGTTACTGGGTATGACTGGGCCACTTTTGTCTTGGGGGCATGCGAGAGGCCCCTCAAGGAGTTTCCCAGTGGTATCGGGTTGCCTTGCCTCTCTGTTGTTGATCTGTATTCATTGGTCCAATGTCGTCCTTTACCACACCTCCTACATATACCTGAAGGCCGAGGTTTCCTATTCCTGCCATTTCCAGATGAAGTGTTATTCCTAGAAATTCCTTTCCTGCAATCCCTTTTTAGGTGTCCTAATTTACCACAATTAAAACATTTGGCAGGCTGATGTCCCCTCATCACTTTGGAAACCGCTTCTCCTACCCAAGAGTCGTCATCGTAATTAAAGGTCTGAAAATTCATGGTATGCTGGATCCATTCATCCATAGGTGCTGATCTAGCCTTTAAAGGCCCAATTATCTTTTTGCAGTCTATGTTTGCATTTTCAAAAGCCAGCGATTCAAGAATTAGTTATCTAGCTTCTTGGTCTGTTACTCCTCTGTTCAGAGTCTTAATTAATCTTTGCAAAAAGTCAGTATAGGGTTCTTCCTGTCCCTGCCTAACCCTGGTATATGACTCTACCTTTTTTCCTGGTTCTGGTATCCTATTCCAGGCATTCAAGGCTGCTTTGTGGCATAGGGACAAAACTTCTTCATTATAAAGAGATTGGACCTGTGGATCAGCGTATGCTCCTATGCCAAGAATTTGATCCTGCAAAACCTCCACACCTTTTGGTCTTCCTTGCTGTTCCATATGTTTGGATTCTCTCTGAAATAAACTTCAAACATCAAGGAAGGTCCATCTTCCAACACCTCTGATGCTAACTGTGAGAAATCATGGGGTTTGGTACTGACATTAGAAGCTCAAGTTCTTATCATTTCCTTAACAAATGTAGAGTGCAAGCATAATTAACGATGGCTTGCTTAATTTCCTTTAGGTCATTCATTCCTACTGGTGTCCATCTAGCTTCTTTGGCTCCCTTTGAGCCTTTAGAAGTTGACGCTTTGTCAGAATAAATTACAGGGTATGTCACTAAAACCCTGGGTAAACCAGTTCTGACAGCTGGTGGTGGCATTGTATCCTGCCTTTGTATCTTCTCACCCGGTTCATCAGCTCTAATAATTTCCTTAATCATTTCAAATCTCTTAATCATTGTCTCACGAAAGGCCTTAATCTCCTGACCTGAAAAGGTTTCTAGTGATTTCCCTATGGTATTAGTATTCTGGTTCCCATTCTGCACCTGTGATTCCAAGGTTTTAATGTTTCCTTTCAAAGATAACATCTCCTTGAACTGTCCCCAGATATCATGTAAGTTGCCATCCTAGAGGTATATTATGTCTGTTACTTTATCAAAACTCTGTGATAACTTCTGAAAGTCAAATTCAACAGCATGGACCCTTTCAGGTAAGTTCCTAGTACCCTTAGATAAGGAGTCAATTTTGCCTATCATGGTATTAATCCTATCAATTAATGCCATATACTTCCATAATGATATAATATGAAGAATGAAACTGAAACCTAAAAACTAGGAAATTGCGGTATCTCCATAGGCATATAGGCCTCTTGTGATTTCTTCCAAAGTGACAGCAAAAGCCTCAGCTAGAGTCCTATTAAAAACAAAACCTGCCATTTTACCTGTTAACCAGCAGATGGCGTTGTTTCCAAGTCACTACTGGAATCAATGGAACGGTGTCAGGATAGATCCTGTGGTACTTGTGAGGTTTGATGTACACAGAGGAAGAAAACCCAGAGTCTATGCTCAAAGAACAAAAATTCAAAAATGAATAGCATGGCTTACCCTGGGCGCCCACCCTTCTCCAACCTGATTCAGGGGGTCTTGACACAGCCGCTGCGAGAATGGTCTGCTTCCACTGGAACAAAGGGTCATGGTGCAAATGCAAACGCTGTGGCGGGGATTTCATACAGCGCTTCTGCCGGATGTGGCAATGGCTTGTGCTCTGACTCATACTGCCCAAGTGCTGAGCTTCCAATGGGGGATTTAAAACCCACTCAGAAAAGATCAAATCTGGCAGGTAGAGACTGTCCAGGCCTGTGGGTCCCAGGAGGCATGGAGTTTTTAAGTGCTGACTCCACGCACAGGCTGCAGCTTGGGGAGGGCTCATGCCAAGCTGAGCTGGCAGCAAGAGCCAGCAGCAGGCAACCGACCTGGGGGGTGGGGGTAGGGGGTGGCTCTAAAACCAAACGTTGGATTCCCGTAAAAGCATGAAACAATCCCACATCAGTTTGGACTTATTATTAAAAGGGTTATTTGAGGGGAAAAAAACCTTACAGAACACCTGTCCTACACGACCAGAAAAGGAATCTAGTTAGCAAGAGAGTGAGAGGAGGGCTGCCGCTGCTTTTTAAAGAGAAAGAGACCATGTCCCAGTAGGCTGGTATCTCAGCGGCTATTGGCTGAAGGAGCGGAAGGAACTCCTAAAGCAGTGTGAAGATAGTGTGGACCATGTTGAGTGGGCTATTTATTTTCCTATTAGTAATTACTTATGTTTATTCATTTCAGCTGAAAATGGAAATAAGAACTTTTGAACCAGTAAAGTGCTTTTTAATGTCTTGGCATATATACTGTGAAGTTCTTCCTTTCATGTGTTAATGTGCTTGATTCTAGACAGTGATTATTCTAGGGGGGGAAAGAAAAAATAAGGCATTAAATGACTTATTGATTTAGTTATCTACGAGGATTATCTTAAAGGGTTCATATTTAAAATAGTTGCATTATAGTATTTACTTAGTTATTAGACTGTGATCCAACTGAAAACTTCTTTGAATGACAAGCAACATTTTGTTTCAAGTGTTTATGAAAAAGCATGATTATCTTTTGAAATGAAATGTGAACATTTTTCCCATTTAATCATTGCCACCTTTTTGCTTGGTTTTCCTTTAGTAGTTTTTTTAGTTGGAACAGTGTAAATGGTACATTTCTGAAGGGGAATCTTGGGTGGCATTTTTGGCTGATAAAGAAGTAGAAAATGCAGGAAATCTAATGAGAAAGCTTATTATTATGATTTGCACCGCTCAGCTTTTGTATAATCAAGCATGTCAATGCGCTCACACATTTGTGAATGCCTCTTGAAACTGCACATCTGAATCTTTTTAATGTTTCTCCATTACCATTCCTTTTGCTGCTCCACTCAGGAAGCCATCATCCATGACCCTAATTTTCAAAATGGGCCAGATAAAACAAAGGCTGTATGTGTTGCCTAATTCTATCAAGCCACTTTTTATTGTAAAGTAGAATGAAAACAGGTGGTGCTCTCGATATTTAAAAGAGACAAATTAGGATCTCTAATCTGAATATGGTTGTCATTATCCAGGTAATGGTGTTCACATGAAATTTTTAGCATTTTAGAAAGAATGCGTTATCCTCAGCTGGTGTGTTTTTAAAAATATCTGTTGTGGTTTTAGTCTTTGAATATCATACAACACTTTAGTTAATGTTATGTGAACACATGTTTCTATTTGTCAATATGATGGAGTCATGGATATTCATGAAGGAGGGTGTCATGCCAAGGAAGTAACGTTTATATCCTCCCAACTGAACCGATGTGAATAATAAATGCCCCTTCATTCTTTTTCTCACCCTAGTCTCATTTCCATATTTAAGATTCAGATTAAAACATCATAAAATTGTCAGACCGTGTCAGATTTTGTTCATTATTACAGTCTAGAGTATTTTACAGCTAAACATAACTGCAAGAGTAGGTGTTTTACAGGTGTTATTCTTTTTGCAATCATTCTTAATTTATTAGGCTTACTATATAAATGCATAAGATGATAATTCTCAAGAAGGGATGAATTTCAAAAGCACTGTGAGGTTTTCCATGTTATACTGGATATGAAAGGAATAGAATACATTTTAAACACAATTACTACTTCATAAAAGGAAGTTTATAAACAGACCATCATGATATAGTGGTAAAATTTAGCCAGTCTCAGTTGCTTATAGTTTTGCAGATTATAAGAGATGTTTAAGCAAGTACTTATAATTAATACTTAGAGGAACTCATTAAGCTTCTCTGCCTTCCACTGATAGATGTCACAAAACCCATGGAGCCTAATCTGTATTTCAAAGATGAATTTGAATATAAACTGATACCAACAAAATTAAAATATAAGCAATAAAGAGAATTTTAAAACATTTAGCTTAAAGAACTGATAAAAGTGGCAGTCACTTTAAGATGCTATAAAAAGTAAATGTTATAGGTGATGACCTGTTCAACACAAAGTTTTTTCTTTTAGTTCTAGAAGCATGAACACTGCTGGTCACTCAGTTCCTGGAAAATTTGCTATTACTAGTTAAAAGACAGGGCCTAGTGATTGTGAACTCACATGGTGGTTAGAAAAATATCATTTGTTATTTGTCTTTTCCATATAAAGGCACTAACCTCACACAGAAGAACTTTACAGTTATGATATCTTTACCTCAAAGACATCTCATGATGAGGAGAACCTCAATGGGTGAATTTGGAGGTAAGACAAATATTTTGATTATAGCAATCAGTGAGATAAGAAATAAAAATCATCGAATGTTAGAAAGTTTATTTCTTAATTAAATTAAATAATTAATTACTGTTGAGAAGGGTCTTACCAAGAAGACCTGATTGTACTACCATTTACTATATTAGCCAAGCTGGCCTCAAACTCACAGTGACTCACCTGCTTCCTCCACCAGAGTGCTGAAACTAATTGTGCCACCATACCAGGCTGCATTGGAAATTTTAATATAGAAAAAGACCATTACAAAACAATAGTATGAGAATTGTATCCTTTAGAGCATTCAGAACATACCACTCTTTAAATAGCGTTCAGTATTTCCAGATTGAAGATATTTCAGTATTTGTTAATTTTGCTGTCCTAAAAATAAAGAAATTACATTTGTTAATTATGTTACCTCTTAAAATAAATCAATAACTATGACCAGTAGCTGAGGTATGGTATTTTCAGAATATACATGAGCAAACTCCTTATATTCTTAACAGTAATTATAAACATACATTTTTAAAATGTATTGAGATACTAAGTATAGTAACAGAATAAATGTTACACTAATCTATGTCTGAAAAACATTTTAGAAAAACTATCAATGATACTTACTCCATTTATTAATTGGGGTATTTAGAATTTTAATGTCTAGCTTCTTGAGTTCTTTGTATATTTTGGAGATCAGACCTTTGTCTGATGTGGGGTCGGTGAAGATCTTCTCCCATTCAGTAGGATGCCTTTTTGTCTTAATGACTGTGTCTTTTGCTTTACAGAAGCTTCTCAGTTTCAGGAGGTCCCATTTGTTCATTGTTGCTCTTCTCTGAGTAGAGAATTCTAAACAGAAGAAGTTCGAATGGCCAAAAGATACTTAAGGTCATGTTCAACTTCCTTAGCCATCAGGGAAATGCAAATCAAAACAACTTTGAGATACCATCTTACACCTGTCAGAAAGGCTAAAATCAAAAACACCAATGATAGCCTATTCTGGAGAGGATGTGGAGTAAGGGGAACTCTCATCCATTGCTGGTGGGAATGCAAACTTGTGCATCCTCTTTGGAAATCAGTGTGGCGATTTCTCAGGAAATTGGGAATCAACCTACCTCAGGATCCAGCAATACCACTCTTGGGAATATACCCAAGAGAAGTCCAATCATACTACAAAAGCATTTGTGCAACTATGTTCATAGCAGCATTGTTTGTAATAGCCAGAACCTGGAAACAACCTAGGTGCCCCTCAATGGAAGAATGGATAAAAAATGTGTGGATTATATACACATTAGAATACTACTCAGCAGTAAAAAACAATGACATCTTGAATTTTGCATGCAAATGGATGGAAACAGAAAACGCTATCCTGAGTGAGGTAACCCAAACCCAGAAAGATGATTATGGTATGTACTCACTCATTAGTGGACCCTAGCCATAAAACAAAGGACACTAAGCACTTAGCTCACAAGGCCAGAGAAGCCGAATAGCAAGGTTAACCTAAATAAAAACATATATATATCCTCTTGGAAGTTGGAAGCAAACAAGATCATCAGGCAAAAGTTGGAAGCACGAGGGCGGGGATAAAGGAGGGGGTAGGGGGAATTAGGGAAGGGGAGACGGGGAAGGATAAGGGAGAAGGGAAGGTCTGGGAGAGATTGGGGGAGTGGGATGGTGGAGATGGAGGAAAGGTGGATATTGGAGAAGGGAATAAGATATCTACATTAAAGGAGTCATTTTAGGACTGGCAAGATACTTGGCCTGAGTGGGGATCCCAGGTGTCCACGGGGATGTTCCCAGCTACGTATTTGGGCAGCAGAGGAGAGGGTGCCAGAACTAGCCTTGTCCCAGAGTCACATTGATGAATATCTTGATCACCACCATAGAAATTTTGTCTGATGGATGGATGTAGAGACAGAGACAATACTGTCAGTAATTAATGTTTTTGGAGATTTAAAAGTAATACTAATTCACTTCCATTAACATGTGTAACAGCTATAGGGGTGTGTGTGTTAGCAGGTTTTAAATAAATAGTATACAAAAAGATCAAAGTACAGGCAGATGGCCTAATTTAATACTGAGTTAGATATACAAGTTTGCCAATGAATTGGCGGTGCATGTGAAAGAACCTTGGAGAAACGAGTAGTGTCATCTGGTAACTAGCAGTCAAACATCATTAACTTGCTGAAATTAATCAAGCAAATGTCATTGGAAACACACAAATTTATTTTTATTTTGATAAATTAAAATAACTTTAAATCTTAATGAGTTGTAATACCAATGTTGTGACAGCCATGTTTGTTAGAAAGTGTGTCAGAAGCTACTTAATCACAGGTACTATCTTTGTCTGTCTGTTATGTCAGTTTTGGTAATGAGAACAAGTAGGAAATCATGTATGTGCAAATGGTGCTCTGAGAGTTTCATGGTCCTTCTAAAGGTAAAAGTGGCAAATAATAAAGATAAGACCAATGAAGCTTTAGTGATTCTCACACTGTACAGGGTATGGCACTGTACTTTTAAAGTAACAAATAAATATCATATATTTCCACATAAACATCAGGTTACCAATTCATAAAACATTACCATTTAAATGTCATATAGTATATAGATATATAGAAAGACAAAAAGGAATTTCAAACAATGAAAGTCATCTTGTCATGATATATGAAATATGGTGTGACTTCCATATTAAAGCATTTACAATGCATTTATAAAATTCCTATATGTCATTGTGTGCTGTCAGGATATCATCTGTGACATACTTCACCATCTTCATCAAAATGAAATATCATCTATGAAATCTTGAACCCTGAATCAAGTGATTTCAAAACTTATTCATCCATTAAAGATTTATGGAGCCAGGACTACACCATATATGATAAAATATTACATATTCTACCAAGAACATTTTTATATATGGCATGGAAGGCCACTATGGAAATGCTGATACTAGTGTTTTGAAAGGGTTATCAATGCTACATGCTCAGAACAATATTGTAAATCTTAAAGTTGTATGAGAAAAGAACAGATCCAAAGCTGAGGATAAGAGATATGTGTTTTGTTGGAGTCTAGAAAGTGCCCCTTGGTCCATTGGAAACTCTTTTTTTTTCACATTTAATTTTTTATTATTGCATTATAAATAGTACCATTCAAAATTTCCACCTCCTCCGCTCCTCCCATTTCCCTCCCGCTTCCCCACTCCCCCTCCCTTTTTCCCCTCCAGTCCTAAGAGAGGGCAGGTTACCCTGCCCTGTGGGAAGCCCAAGGCCCTCTCGCCTCCATCCAGGCCTAGGAAGGTG